>JAECUM010007229.1:0-117822 GCA_016617855.1 Megalonaias nervosa | reverse complement strand
AACATAACAAAAATCTGTCTTGATAAATCATAAATAAATATTATCTGATTCTGTATAAATATTATCATCAGAATTAAAATAGATAGTATAATCTGAATCTGTATCAAAATACAAATAAATACAATAATATCATAAATATCATAATATTAATCTGAAATAAATATTATAAATAATATAATTTGAATCTGAGCCACTTTCATAATCCTTCTTGACTTTCGTCAGCGACATCGTCGCTGCACATAACAAGGTCACTGCATATAAGTTTTTTGCAGCTGTCGCACACGTAATTTACAATCGTTTTTGTTTCGTATTCGCGTGATAACTCTGATGTAACTTTCTCAATCGCTTTTACGAGTGAAACGAATTTTCGAATATTTTCATCATCGACATAGAGATTGTTTTACGCCTGTTGAAGTAACTTAATGAATCTATACTCGGCTGCTAGTGTATATCTCCCATCATATTTCCGTTCCTATAGCATCAAATTGTTCAAATAATTATATATCCTCATCATTTAATTTTTTAATCTCAGAAATAATTGCATTAATATTTTCGAATTCAGTATATAATAAATATTTGTTTAAAATAAAAATAAATCTGAATAAAAATAAATTAGAATTAGAATAATAATATAAAAATAGATCAGAACAAAAATAAATCTTAATCAGATTCAGAACAAAAATAAAAAATAAAAATATTTTTAAATCAGAAATAAATATAATATTTATAAGTAGCAATGATGAGCGGTTATCATTCAGTGAGACTGAGAACTACATCACGCTACCGTTTATTTTGGAGGCACCAGTTTCATGTACACCCCCAAATCAAACCCGGATGAGTGAAAAATATCACCCACTACGTTGTTTGACGTGGTGAGGCGTGTACATGAAATCCCATGGGGCGGTGCCCTCCCCCACTATATTAGGAATCATTGGCACCATACCGCCCACCGTCGACAGTGTGTCAGTCATGGACTTTTGAACTCTAGACCCCGGGTATGAGAATTCTCCACTGTAATACTGCGCCACGGACTCATTCTTACAAATATATGTTTCAGAAATTATTATGAAGTTACTTATGCTGGATAAGCAGGCAATCTACACGTGATCAATATACTGAATATAAATCACAATTATTGCAAACTGCAGCGTGGATTTGTTTCAATTTCCAAACACATTTCATAAAATATATCGTATAAAATATCTGCATTCGATAATCGCACCTACATTTTCTGCAGGTTGGTTAAAGTACATGTAGGCCCATATTATATACTCCGGTAGTCTTACCTGTAAGAGCTGAAAATAACTTACCTGGATTTGTGAGCAGTAAAAATAAATAATAGCGGCAGTCATATAATATTACGCACTTGCAAGCGGGGCAACTACCTAATTACTCTAGCTGAGAAATCGTTCCTTGGCAGAGTTATCTTCCTTCATCATCTAATACAATAGGGAGATAGTGAAATGTTATTTTTTGGTTAAATTGTTTTGAAAACGCCGATTTGGTTATATTATTTGCGACATATTACACCGAACGCGCGTGAATATCAAAATATTTTCCAGCTGCATTCACAGCGTTCACAGATTTAACAACCCTGGGAAATTTACTATACTTCCCAGTACTCCCTCGTACAGAATTCTGACTGTGCAAGAGCTTGTAAGCTACATCAAGAATTATCAAGTTCCTGCCATTGATGTGATCGATCACAAGTCCGTCTTTGATCAATCCATGAAAACATTCGTAGATGAATTTATGTGAGTAATAATGTTGTTTCTTTTTTCCACCGGCACTGAACATGAGATAACCAGTATTAGTAACAGTACCGACTGGTTTTTCTAAACAACAGTTCCTGATTACACTATCACGAGATGCATCATAATCTTCAATGATGGTATGCTTCACAAATTCATTTTGCTCCATTTGGATAATAATATTTATTGTTGGGGTGAAAATTTGGCGAGATAATCTTCGGCGTTTTTATGGGAGATTCGACGCCATCGGTATTATTTTTTGTATCACAATATCGCTTCAGCTCTCTGTATTTTTTACAACCACATTGCACACACAACTGCGTTTTACCTCTGACCCTAACACCACATCGTAAACACGGTTTTAGTCCTAGGCTTCTCCTACAAACGCTATGCATGTGATGTCCACAGAATTCATTTACGCAAGCCCTGTTACAAGTGAAGAACCGATCATGAGCCACTTACATTTATTATTTGCTTCACTCATTTTATATATATATATATATATATATATATATATATATATATATATATATATATATATATATATATATATATATATATATATATATCATTAATCTTCAATTTAAAATAGATTTGCCTTAATTGTAATATGGAGGAATTTACGAGAGTATCTGCAATTAAGCCCTCTAAAGCCAGATTCGATCTCGACAGAATAATCCCTCAATTACCAAGGCGAGCTTTGGTTGATTTAACGAATAAGAGTCTAATCAATCGTATCAGTGAAGCCAAGAGAGAATTTCGCGACGATGGTGCAGTTCATGTGTGGTCAACATTCAAATTTGTACGCGACGCCGGTGGCGTTGTGGATGCTACAATGAATGAACGAGTAGCAACAATTATTAATTATCTCGACGCTGCACGAAAAAATATTTATAGAATAAAATTTATCATAGCGACCGACGACGACACATGGATTATCCGTGACAAACGTGATCCTGTTCGCGTTACTTCTTGTCAGGGCCATACTGGAAATATTCTCACTTTAAAAAAAATTCAAAACCAGGAATACTGACTGGAATTGATAGACCTTATTATGAACGAGCAGTTGTTTATGCGATATATCCACTGAATAATAAACCTAACGTCGATAAACTTCTACCGATGAAAATTTCTCATGGTGACTTTTGTCATTTAAATTGTGTTGCTGAGCGAGTTACAGAACATTTCAAAAATGCGAAACGAGGAAACGGTTTAACGGATCTAAGGCGTAAAAGAATTAAAGATTGGGCAGAAAAAGTTAAAGATAATGGAGCGTCTATCAGCGACGTAGCTGAACTGGAAAAAAATTAAGATTTCCAATAAGAGTGAAGATATTAACCAGAGAGATTTTATACGAATCGAAATATAAAAAATGGAGCTTCGATAGAGATTATCGATCATAATGCACACTCGTGGACTTCGGACATAACAATATTTCCACGAGATCGAACTGTTAAATTCTATAGCGGCGATATGTTCGATTGTATCAGAAATATCAGTAAGAGTGACCCTGTATCTGTGTGGTTGTTTCAGAGTTCAGAATCTGCGATGGGCGATAAAAATCGCTATGATCAGTTTGTACGGCCTAATGAAGATATTTATGGTACAGAATCTCTACACGACGAAATGAAAACTCTTGCGTTGAAATAAAAGAACACCGATGAAATCGGCGCTGATGGCGGTGATGAAATCACTGTCGAACTATTACTCAGTAATTGTTTTACCGATCCATCAGATATCCAACGCAGTTGTATTGAATACGGACATAGCGGATTATGGAATACTAAATACGATTATAAAGATGTTATATCGGTTGATATGGTTGCATGTTATCCTGGAAGTTTTCTTGGATACGGAGATTGTTCTGAATATTTCAAAAGATTTGGACATGCAACACACGAGATGACCAGAGTTGCGCTAAATGGACCCTTACCAGATTTTGACCTGACCGGATTTGAATGCATTGAGTCATTTGAGTTAGCACGGAATCTCCATCCGGTTGTTTATGTTTGGTTTGAGAGACATTTTTCAGAAAAATGTTGGGCTCCAATAGTTTTAGTTAGACATATGCTTGATACGGAAATTTTGGTGTCATCGGCGCTCAATGAAGCAATTATATTATATCGTCCGCAGAAACAAGTTTGGTTACCACAGCAGAAGAAATATTCTGATGATGAAAATCCTGATATAACCGATTTTGAGAATAAACTCGCAAAAGATCTCGGCAGAAACATAATTGGTAAATTTACGCAAGGAGGATCATATGATCATAGACGACATTGTTGTAGACTAATCATCAATGATGCTGAACTCAATTTTATAATTGCCGATTTAACCGAAAGAAACATTTTTATAAGCCGAGAAAATGCTTATTTATCTGATGGAACTAAATTACATACAATCGTGAGCTACACTGAAGGTGAATCACCACAGTTCACTCATTTAAGATCTTCGATGCTCGCGTATGTTTCGATACATTTTTTATAGATGATAAATAGATTTACTGATACCGCAGTTAGAGTTGCAACTGATTCATTTTATATCAATAAAAATACACGGAATCACTGAGACAGTTTAAAATTGGAAATGATGCATCATGGGGCGAATGGAGAATAACACGAAAAATGATACTTATTTATTCTGAATCTGCTGATTATATTTCCGAGAATAATTATTGTAAAAATAATCATTTATCGAAATTATCATCAGCGACATCTGCATATGATCCTGTGACCAGACACAAGACTGTTTACCTCAATGGACCTGGAGCTTCTGGTAAAACAACACGTGCGATTGAATTATTTGCCAATTTTGATATGGTTGTTTTGACACCCACATATAGACTCGCCGGAGAAATGAACGAACGAGGAGTTAATTCATGTACGTATCATAGTTTCTTTCGATGGAAAGGAGATGAACGGACTTCACAACGAGTGGGTGAGAAAAATATTTCTAAGATTATTATCTGGGATGAAATATGTACGGTATCGTAGGAAGTATTAAAAATATTTCTTGATTGGTTGTTAACGAGAAATATTGCTGTTATCATGTGTGGTGATCATGATCAACCACCTCCTTTTGTTGGATCATCTCCGCACGAATGGCTGAAAAAGTTCGTAGATTATTATAAGGAGATAACTTATGATCATTGAGCTATTGATGAACAACTGAAAGAATTTAAAAGATTAATCAGACTGCAGCCAGATAAAATTCAACGTGAAATAATGCGTGAAGTAATTCCAGAGACTACGATGAATGATTTTTGGAATTTATGGAAACCTGATGATTTGAAAGTTGCAAGTAGGAAGATAGTTCGTGATATGCTTCAGTAAAAATTATTTCTGTTACGTAAAAAAAAGTTTTCAGAGTTACCAGTTCCATTGTGTTATCGCCCAGCAGATACACGAAAACAAAATATTAAGGTTGATATCCCAGGAACGAATGAAAAAAAAAAAAAAAACCTCGTTCTTAATAATATTGTTGTTGTTGATGTGAATGCCGCTGAAAGCGCATTAACGATGGAGAAATCTCCGTGGACGCTAGGATACCCAATAACGATTCATTCATCGCAGGGTTTAACTATTTCTGATACAAATATCTGGATTGTCGATGATAGGATCGAATGGTCGAATTTAGTTATCTACCAGTGTCGATAGTCAGAAGAATATCTCAGTTACGAAGGGTTATAATGGATCGTATGATGATCGATGAAATTATCACTAACGATACTGAAGTCAACAACAAAGTTGTCGAGAAGAAATAAGCTGGTTATCGGCAATCAGACAAACAAAATAAATGTGATTTTGACATCGACGTTGAGTTTATTATGACACTGAACAACGACAGAATAAGAATTGTGCAAGTTTTAATACAGTAATGCTATGGCAGTATTCAAATAATGATCCAATACAATTTACCGTGGATAGAATTAATAGTAATCTCGGTCACACACGCGAAAATGTGATGTTGACCTGTCTTGAGTGTAATCGACGTAGGGGTGTTGGTGTTCTCCTTTTACAAAGTGAAGGCGGCGGTAAATGTGTATCTTCAGGAATTACTTGTAATTGTTCGCGTACAAACCCACGCTGAGGAGCAGTTGAATCTAGTCTGTAAATTACGGGTCTACCTGTGGATCTTACCAGGCTGGAAATTTTATGCGTGGTCACACTCCAAATAGGATCAATTGCTCTTTTTTTTTACCACCCTCAAGTTCACGAGGTTCATATAAATATCTTACAGTTACATTACCTGGCACTGGTTGTTTTGAAGAAGAGTCACGTCGTTGTATTGGTATATGTTATTTTTGTGATGCGTTAATGGGTTTCGTGGAAGTTGCACGAGTAATTTCATTATTTAACGCAGCTATCACACTTGGCAGTATTCCAGCACGTTCAAGAGATCTTTTATCTGTGGCTACTTCCTTTGCATGTTGATATCCAAATAATCTATCAGCAAGTGTTCAGTTAAATCGTTCAACGATTGCCTGATCACGATGAATTGCGGTATGTCATATTCTGATTTTGATATTATGTTTTTTCATCAGAGATGATACTGCACCAATAAATTCTTTGCCAGGATCAACCTGTAGACCACTTTGTGGTCCGGATCCTCGTTGATAAATTCTTTCAAAAGCAGATGCAACTTCAGTTGCTGTTTTTCTTGATAGTGGTTCTGCTTCCTTTTATATATACTTGCAACGTCAACGACAGTCAACGCGTATTTGTATGTACATGATTGACGTCTACGTGTTTTAATAGCATCATGTGGTAAAATTAAAATTTCTGCCGGATGAACTTTATTGGGAACTCTGACATCAATTATTGAATTTTTTTAGGCGACGATAGATAAATTTGCCATATTGCCTGTGGTGCTAACCAATCTTCAGCAATAGAACGTGTGACATTTGCTGCTTCAGCAAGTCTACCAATCGCTGCTCTGCCCCTCCAATATCCTCTTGGGTTATAATAAATCGATTCCATTATAATAGTTATCTATGATGAATTACCAGTCCCTAGCACCAGTTTACCTTTCGTACCAGATTTTACTAGGAAGCTAGCAAGTTTTTCTCTGAGTGATTTATTTTTATGGAATTTAACGAGTGAATCAACTTCACGTCTGCAATATGTCTTTGTTGTAAATCTTTATTTTTATACGCAACATTATGAATGTGGCATGCTTGATCAATCGCATTTATTGGATACTCTCCGGGTTTAGGTTGGTCTCGTTCGTCAAGTCGGATATCAAGTCGGGTTCCAGGACCACAATAATTATATTCAGGAAGATGTTTTTCTAATGCGTATTTAGCCCATGGAGTCCCTGGTAATTTTCCCAGTGAAGCGGCGATATCACCGCCTGTCTTCGTACGAGACGAAATAAATCTGTATTTGTTTTTGCCACATTCTACACACTTGCCTGTAAGCGCACGCTTTTTATTTTTTGTTATTATTGTTGTTAATCCACTGGTGGGGGTGGATGCCCTGCATCGAACTCAATATAAATTCAAGTTATTTATTATATATTTGTACAACATGGATGTTACTGACTTCTCAGCTACACGAAAGCAAATGCCAATCAAGCATCATGCAGCGCTACCAAATTCTATCAGAGCAATTATAATGGGTCCATCTGTGTCTGATAAGACGCAATTATTGCTTAATTTGATAATGAGATGGCTCAAGTGGGATAAGTTGTGTTTGGCGGCACCATCCGTAGATGATCAGCGATGCTACGATGTGCTTAAAGATTTAAAAGAAGAAGCGAAGTCGTTGAATGAAGATGAAGATGATAATGATATTATTGACTTTATCACCGATATTGATGAAGCTCCATCTGGGGATGATCTCGATGGACGTATTAATAATCTCGTAGTATATGATGATGTGATGCTGGACAAACAATCAAATCCAGCTCCGATATTTTCCTGAGGCAGACACAAAAACACAGATGTTATATATGTTACTCAGCGATATACACAAATGCCTAAAGTTATCAGAGACAATTGTAATCTTTTCGTTGTGTTTAATGGAGTCGATACAAATACTCTGCGAAACATTCATCTGACTTGGTGTTCAGGGGATAAGGATATGATTCAAAAATTTCTTTTCAAAAGCACAAGCTACCCCCACACGGATTTATCACTATAAATTTACATAATCCTCGCTCGCGATATCGTGTAGGTCTGTATAAAATTTTTGATTAATAAACATAGCAGCAGGGAGGGCGACGACACCGAGTGAGTGAGCGCGTGAGTAAACAAACACGCCATAACGACGAAAACATAAATGTCAAAAAATAAGGTAACAAAATAAGGTAACCCAACTGGAAAAGTTTCGGGTCGGTTAGTGGCTTCGGTTTAACGTTATTGACGTCTGTATTTTCATCTCCGTAGGAAGCTTTATTTTCTCGAACGGACCCTCCCCGCTGCTCCTAGAGATAAAATATTAAAGAAGGGTCAATATCAAAACTCATGTTGTACTAGACCTCCTTTCTCTAGCAGCGAATTTCTCGAAATCGGCTCGGCGAACTTTCTTCAAACGTAACCTGCTGTTAGAATTCGACCCTATTTAGATGCTGTATGAGAGGCGTTGAAACCAGAATCCTCTAAGTAAGGGGTCAATTAGTACAAACTATTGATACAATCTATTACCATTTGCGTGTTTTTCATACCCGGTACCCATCTGGCGTCCCTTATTTCTTCTCGACGAAATTCGCCATGATTTCTTTTACGAATGGACTCAATCGACCCTATAGATAAAATGTCAAAGTAGGGTCTATGTCAAACTCTATAAAGAAGGGACTCAATGACCTATATATATGCCCCACATATATATATATATATATATATATATATATATATATATATATATATATATATATATATATACGTAAAATACAATGTTCATACGGAGTGTGTTGTACCAGACCGCCTTTATGTGGCCGCGACTTTCTCGAAATTGACTCGACATATTATTTTTTTTAAAAAGTGTTTTCTTTTAGCACGGGTGCCTAACCAGGTACTGTCCGACAGGCGTTGAAATCAAAATCCTCTAATTAGAGGTTCAATTAGTACAAACTCTTGATTCGGTCTATTAATCTTTGCGTGCTTTTCATACCCGGTACACCCCTTATATCGCGGTTTGCCATCGACGAAATTCGTCAGGACTTCCTTCGAGGGTTGACTCTATCCCCTAGAGATAAAATATCAAAGAAGGTTCCATGTCAAAACTATAAAGATATAATGTTCTTACGGCATGTGCCTTACGCGACCTCCGTCTAGCCGTAGAGTTCTCGAAATCGCCTCGACGAAGTTTTTTAAAAACCTTTTCTACTGTTAGAACGTGGACCTAGTTAGATACTATGCAAGAGACGTTGAAATTAAAATCCTCTTAGCAGGTGTTCAATTAGTACAAACTATCGATAGAATCTATTAACATTTGCCTGTTGTTGTTTTTGTTTGGGTTTTTATCGTGTGGGAGAGGGTTAATACCAGGTACCCATAGGGCGTCCCTTATTTCGCTGTTTCCTCTCGACGAAATTCGTCAGGACATTTTTTGTGCATGGACCTCTAATCCCTAGAGATAAAATGTCAAAGAAACTTCTCTGTTATAATCTTCTTACTTTATGTGTCGTACGAGACCTCCAGCAGAAGGGAGGGTGAACCCTACAAATTGGATTCGAGCAAACATATCTAAAACAAAGATTTCACACGAAAAAATTTTTTTAAAAAAAACGTCAATAACGTCAAACTGAAGCCTCTAACTTTCCGTGATACCACCAGTGATGAGATCACCGGTGATAAAATCACCGGGGTTAGTTCGCGCTGTTACTTCGCCGTTGACATCCGTGTTTATAAAATTTTGTGAGTGATCGTTTATGTAATAGTGCGTGTCATTTTTGTTAGCCCACCCTCCCTGCAGCTGTGGTTTTTATCCTAATATTGTATCAAGTCCGTTACGATATCTCGACCTCGGATCATGTAAATTTATTGTTAAAAAACCAAACGGGGTAGCTTGTGCTTTTGAAAAAAAGTGTTTGAACTTAATCATGTCCATGTCACCTGAACACCAAGTATAATAGATATTTTGCAGCGTATGATTATCAACTCCGTTAAACACAACTAAAATATTGCAATTATCCCTGATCACTTTAGGTATTTGTGTATAATGCTGTGTAACATAAATCACGTCTGTATTTTTATGTCTACCTCGAGAAAATATCCTAGCTGGATTTGATTGTTTGTCAAGCATGACATCATCGTATACTACTAAATTATTAATACTTCCATCAAGATCATCTACAGATGGCGCTTCATCAATATCGGTGATAAAATCAATAACGTCACTGTCTTCATTCAGCAACTTTGCATTTTCATTAAAATCCTTAAGTACTTCATAGCATCGCTGATCATCTACAGATGGAGCTACTAAATATAATTTATCCCACTTCAGCCATCTCATTATCAGATTAAGCAATAATTGTGTTTTACCTGATCCAGATGGGCCTATTATTATCATCCTGATAGAATTCGGTAGCGCTGGGTGATGCTTTACTGGTTCTTGTTTTCGTGTCGCAGAAAAATCAATTATATCCATATAATAAATAATATGAATTTATATTGTGTTCGATGCCGTGCAGCCACGTCCACCACTGGATTAACAACAATAATAACAAAAAATAAAAAACGCGCACTGACAGGTAAATGTGAAAAGTGTGGCACAAAAATATATAAATTTATTTCAAGTATAAAGACAGGAGGTGATATTGCTGCTTCGCTGGGAAAATTACCAGGATTACCATGGGCGAAATATCCCGGGGAAAAATACTTACTGGGTTATAATTATTGTGGGCCTGGGAATCGTTTACATATTCGTCTTGACGATCAAGATCAACCGCAACCAGGAGAATATCCCGTAAACAAGATTGATCAAGCGTGTTACGTTCACGATATCGCTTATCGAAGTAAAGATTTACAACAGCGACATCTCGCCGATATCAAATTAATTCATGCCATAAATAATATAAAAGATAAATCACTTCGAGAAAAATTAGCTGCTTTTCTGGTAAAAGCTGGTATGAAAGGTAAAATTATGTTAGGGGTTGGGTAATTAATTATATGATTATTATAATGGATTCCATTTATTATTCCCCGAGAGGATATTGGAAGGGCAAAGCAGCGATTAGTAAACTCGCCGAAGCTGCAAAGGTTTCATATGCTGTTGCTGCAGCGTGGTTAGCTCGACAAGCAATATGGCAAATTTATCTACCGCCACCTAAAAAAATTCAGTATGCGCCTTTTGATGTCAGCGTTCCCAATGAAGTTCATCAAACAGATATTTTGTTTTTACCGCACGATACTATTAAAACACGTGGACGTCAATCACGCACATACAAATACGCTTTAACTGTCGTTGACATTGCAAGTAGATATATAGAAACAAAACCACTGTCAACAAAGACAGCAAATGAGGTTGCATCTGCGTTTGGACGAATTTATCAACGTGGTGGTCTACGATGGCCACGGTTGCTACAGGTTGACCCTGGCAAAGAATTTCTTGGTGCAGTATCATCGTTGATGAAAAAGCATAATGTCAAAATCAGACGAGGACACACCGAAATTCATCGTGATCAGGCAATCGTTGAAAGATTTAATCGAACACTTGCTGAGCGGTTATTTGGATACCAGTATGCGAAGGAAATAATTTATACAGATACAAGATCTCGCGAATGGGTTGCAAGATTACCAAGTGTGATAGCTGCGTTAAATAATGAGATTACTCGTGCAACTTCTATGAAACCTTCTAATGCGATCACAAAAAAACATATACCAATACACCGACGTGAATCTTCCTCTCAACCAGTGTTAGGTAATGTTACCGTAAGATATTTATATGAACCTGGTGAACTTGAAGGTGGTAAAAAAGGAGCAACTGATCCTATCTGGAGTGTGACTACACATAAAATTTCTAGCGTGGTAAGATCCACTGGTAGACCTGCCATCTACAGACTGGATTCAACTGCTCCTCAGCGTGGATTTGTTCGCGAACAATTACAAATAATTCCTGAGGACACACAATTACTACCGCGTTCACTTTTGTAAACTTGCACCCCTGCGTCGATTACTTTCAAGACAGGTCAGCATCACATTATCACGTGTATGACCAAGATCACTATTAATTCTGTCTACGGTAAATTGTTTTGGATTATTACTCGAATATTTCCATAACATATTACAGTTGCAAATTACACAACGATTATTCTGTCGTTGTTTTAGCGTTATAATAAATTCAGTATCAATATCAAAATCGCGATTATTTTTTTTGTCACATTGCTTATAACTGGATAATTTTTTTCTTATTACGCCAATAACACCTTCAGTGTCACTAACAGTTTGATTATTATTTTCTGTGGAGTCTATGATAACTCTGTGCAGTTGAGATATTCTCCTGACTCTAGATACTGCTAGATAGACTAAATTTGACCACTCGATTCTATCATCGACAATCCAGATATTTGTATCAGCGATAGTTAGTCCTTGTGACGAGTTAATCGTTATAGCATATCCTAGCTTCCACGGTGAGTTATTCATACTCAACGCGCTCTCAACAACATCAACATCAACCAAAACAATATCGTTTAGCACGAGATTTTGTATTTCATCCGTTCCTGGAATTTCAACTTCGATATTTTGTCGTCGAGTATCTGCTGGGCGATAACACAACGGCACAGGTAACGTTGGAAATCTTTCCTTGTGCAACAGAAATAATTTCTCTTGCAATTCATCACGAACTATTTTTCTACTCGCAACTATTAAGCCATTTGGTCTCCATAAATTCCAAGAATCATTTACGGGAGTTTCTGGAATTATTTCACGCATTATCTCACATTGTATTCTATCTGGTTGTAGTCTGATTAATCTTTTAAATTCTTTCAGAGGTTCATCAATAGCTCTATGCTCATCCTTTATTTCTTCATAATAATCCACAAATGATTTTAACCACTCGTGCGGAGATTGTCCGACGAAAAGTGGTGGTTGACCATGATCACCGCACATAATCACAGCAGTATTTTTTGTCAGTATCCAATCAAGAAATATTTTTAATGTTTCCAACGACACAGTACAAATTTCATCCCAGATGATGATCTTGGGAATATATTTCTCACCCATTCGCTCAGGTGTCCACGTATCTCCACACATCTGAAGAAACTATGGTATGTACATGATTTTACTCCTCGTTGTTTTATTTCTCTTGTTAGTCTATGTGTAGGTGTCAACACAATCATATCTAAACTCCGAAATAATTCAATCTCACGTGTTGTTTTACCAGAACCTCCAGGTCCACTGAGATAAATGGTTTTATGTCTAGCCACGGGATCGAATACACATGGTGATGTTGATACTGGTATTTGATTGTCATTACCATAGTATGTCTCCGCGATATCGACATTTGCTGTTTCAGAATAGTCGAGTATACTTTCTTGTTTTATTCGCCATGATCTCCATTCGCCGCTACCGAGTAACGGTTTTACCAAATCTAAATATTTTTTATCTACATAAAACGAATCCGTAGCAACTCTGACAGCGTAACAAGGAAATCTATTTATCATCGATAATAAATTTATAGAAACGTAAGTGAGCATAGAAGATCTTAAATAAGTAAACTGTGGCGACTCACCGTCGATATAACTCACTAATGTACCTAGTTTGGTTCCATCTGACAAATAAGCATTGCTTCTGCTTATAAATGTTCCTTTGTTCGTTGTATCAGTAATTATAAAATCTAATTCAGCATCATCCATGATCAGTCTTGTACAATGCCGTTTATGATCATACGAACCTCCTTGAGTAAATTTACCGATTATTTTTTTCAGAGATCTTTTGCAACTTTATTTTCATAATCGATTGTATCCCAATCTTCGCCTGACTCTGTCAGGGGTGAATGTTTCTTTTGTTGTGGTAGCCAAACTTGTTTCTGCGAATGATATGATATAATAGCTTCACTCACACTCAACCATATCAGCATCAAGCATGTATCGTAATAGCACCGTTGGAACCCAATATTTTTCTGAGAAATGTCTACCAAACCACGCATAAACGATCGAATGAAGATTATCACGGAACTTAAACGATTTTACACAAGCAAATCCAGTTAAATCAAAATCAGGTAATTGTCCATTTATCACCACTCTCGTCATCTCGTGTGTGGAATGACCAAATCTATCAAAGTATTTAGAACATTCTCCGAGAAAACTTCCAGGATAATACGCAACCATATCAACTTTACGATGATCGTATTTGGTATTCCATAATCCGCCATGCCCATATTCGACACAACTACGTTGAACATCTTCGAGGAATTCTGTTCTCGTCGGTGACCATGAATTTTTCTTCTGAGCAAAGTGAGCCGCAACTGATGGAACTGTTAAACAATTATTCAGTAACTGTTCAACTTCAACATCATCAGAATTATATTCACGCCAAAGGCGTTGTGCAAGATTCTTCATTTCTTCATGGAGAGATTATCTACGGTAAATATCTCCGTTAGGTTTTACAAACTGATCGTAATATGCGGATTCTGAACTCTGAAATAACCAAGCAGATACAGGATCGTTCTTGCTAATATCGTCGATAGCATCAAATATATAATCGTCATAAAATCTGACTGTCCTATCTCGTGGAAATATTGTTACAGCATCGGTCCATGCATGCGGTCCATGCATGCGCATTATGATCGATGATTGTTATTGGAGTTCCATTTTTTGTATATTTCTGTTTGTACAAAACTTCTCCGGTTAGTGTTTTTACTGTTATTGGAAATCTTAATTTCTTTTCTAGCGTAGCAACGTCACTGATAGATGCTCCGGTATCTCTAACTGTTTCTGCCCACTCGTTTATTTTTGTGCGTCTTATATCTGTTAAACCGTTTCCGCGTATTGCTTTTGAGAAATGTTCCATAACTCGTTCAGCTACGCAGTCTATTCTAGAAATTTTCATCGGTTTGAGATCCCCAACGTTGGGTTTATTATTTAGCGGATATATTGCATATATAACCGCCGTTACAGGATATGCTCGTTCATAATATGGTTTATCAATACCGGTCAGCGTACCTGGCTTGGATTGTTTATTTAATGTAACAGTATTATTTCCAGTATGAAGCCGTACAGGTTCACGTTTATCACGAATAATCCAAGTATCATCAACTGTCTGAACAATAAATTTTACTAAAATAATATATCTCTGCGCGTCAAGGTAGTTAATAATATTTTTACCTCGCTCGTCACTCATTCTAGCATCGACAACAACACCGCTGGTGTCGTTCATAATCATGAATGTCGCCAAGAATAAGCCGCACCATCATTGCGAAATTCTTTTTTACCTTCACGGATACGATCGGTTATATCGCTATTTATCAAAACCAGATCTTGCATCGAAAAATTAAATTTAGATTTTGGTAATTTGTCAAGATCAAATCTTGCGGTGGAAGGTTCGATTGTGGATAATCTCTCAAATTCCTCCATACTATATTTAAAGCAAATATATATGTTTAATTAAACTTTAATTATATATAAAACGATTCAAACAAACAACCGATGCCGATGGCTTATGATTGGATTTTTAACTCCTTGTAATAAATCATGCGTAAATGAATTCTGTGGCCAACATATGCAAAGTTATCGTAGAGGTAGTCTAGGACCAAAACCGTGTTTACGATGCGGTGTTGGAGTAAGAGGAGAAACACGGTTATGTGTAGCGTGTGGTAGTAAAAGATACAGAGAGATGAAACGATATTATGATAAGAAATCGTCAGGTGAGTCTCCGTTAAAAACCGCTGAAGATTATCTGGCTAGATTTCAAAACAATCATTTAGACAAATAATATTATATATAGAAATGGAACAAGGCGTGTTTTACAAACATCCCATCATTAAAAATTATGAAGCTTTTCGTGATGGTGTAATCAGACACTGTCAAAAGAAAAAACCAGTCGGTGTTGTTAGTAATACTGGGTGGGTATTTCAGATTTACTGTTGGAAAAAACCATATCTATCTCATAGGTTCATATTCGAATGTTTTCATGGGGTTATCGAAGACGGACTTGTAATTGATCACATTGATCGAAATCGCAAAAATAATAATTTATCTAACCTGCGAGTTGTTACACAAAGTCAGAATTCTGCACTTGGGAATACTGGGAAATGTAGAATGTTTGAAATGAGGTCGGTTATATCCATAAATACAGATACTGGTGAAGAAATAATTTTCCCATCCATGTATGCGGCTGGTAAATATTTTGGTATTCACCCGCATGCGATACATTTTGTGGCTGATAATTCAAGAAGAGCAACATATTCAGTTAAATACGATCAAAGAATTACATTCCGGTATATACAATAAAGAGAGATAAATCCATCATCGCTGATAGAGCAATCAAGTAGTTGTCTCCCTTTTTTTGTTATACATATTCAGTGATAAGAATCCGTCATCACTGATAGAGTAATTGAGCAGCTATGGTACTACAGTCTAATCGTAATGTTTAAATATCTCTCCAGTCCAGACATCTCAACGTTGTGGAAGCATTAATTACAGAAAATATATCCTCAAACAGAACATAAAAACCTCAGCCGTGATATTATATTGTACGTATATAGATCGCAGCAGACGACACTATACTAAAATGAATCCACCGCAGTTCTGCAGCGGGCGGAATGTACTAGAACAATATCGATCCAGTGCATTTACTAACACAGATTCTGGCCGTAACAGTGTTACAGTGTTTTAATAAAGCAGAAACGGCAGAACTATATAAAATTGCAGAATTTATTCAGAATCAGAATATTATTTCAGTGTCTGTGACATTGTCACTGATCTCACAGTCACTGGTGAAACAGTGTGAATATTTATATGCTTAAATTTAACTGTAATGCATAACAGCTCTGATAGCCGTGTGGTTAAGGCGTTTGCGTGCAGATCCACTAGTGTAGACTCTCTGCGTGTTCGAGTCTTCAAAAATGCTAAAGATATATTATCTTGCATTCGGCGACAGATGCTATTTTAATTGGGGGCTCAAGCAAGCCCCATGAGATTTCATGTAACCCTCACCATGTTGAACAACGTGGTGAGTGCAGTTTTGCATTTACCCCGGGGTTTGATTTGGTGGGGGGGTTTACATGAAATCGCAATGCCTAGACAGCCCTCTGAATTTCAAATATTTCGTTTCACACATTAGGAATTCGCTTGGGGGGTGTCTATGCGCTTGCGTCCCTAAAATAAACAGCAGGGTGATGTGAACTCGCGACCTTGTGACCTCACTGAAGAGTACCCACATAGGGGCATTCAGAAAGAATGTCCGCTGGATCAAAAAGTCTCAATAAGGTGCCTGTGGACCATAAGACAGGTCTTAACCATGAAGAGTGCCCTGTAGGCTTAAGGCCCCAACAAGGAACTCTTAGGATCTTATTGGTAAAGGCTTTACCGGCAAAAGGGACCCCAGTGGAATGGTAGACTGAACATCATAGCTGCTGTTTATTTTTGAATTTATAAAATATATATTTCTATTTTTATGTGATTCAGAAATAATATATTTTTATTTAAATAAATAAATATAAAAAATAATGAATCACGAAAACATCACATCAGTTATTTCTGCTATTAAGAAATTTCAAAACAGCCGCGTAAAAATATCTGACCAGCTTGATCCTGAAAAAATAATGAGCGATTTTGAATCATTACAATTTCGGAGGTCAGAAAAATAGATATACCTTGCCCTCCGATTATAGATTTATAAAGATAATTCAGCAGGCGATGTTACGATCGCTGGCGGCAATCACGGATGCGCAGGTGAAATTATTTGTGCCGTTATCACGGGCCGTCGAAAAGGTTAGGTCAGAATTATCTCACGAATACGAAACGAAAAGGCTCGTACACGCTCGTATAAAACAGTTGAAAGATATCATGGCGATGACTGAGTTGATAAATGAAGACGCGGAAGAATTACTGGCTAAAGATAAAGACGGCGACTTCGTCACTGAGTGTGACTGTAGTGATTGTGTCACCAGTGACAACGACGACGAAGCTAGAATACCCACTTGTAAAGTTGTCCCAGCTGATTTTAAACCGTAAAAAAATAATTGTTCTATCATCGTTGTGGAAATTATATATTTTCTATATAATTATTAATGATATGTATAATTTCCACAACCATCATACAAACCTCAGATCGGTGAAATAATTACTCTATCATCGTTGATGAAAGTGTACATTTCTATATATTTATTAAGAAAATGTACACTTTCAACAACCATCATACAGATCTTAGATTGTTGAAATAAATATTATATTGTTGTTTGTGGAATCGGTACATATTTATATATATTATATATGAAATGTACCGATTTCACAAACATCATACAGGTCTCAGATCAATGAAATAACCGTTGTATCATCGTTGTTAAAAGTGTACATTTCTATATATTTATTAATGAAATGTACACTTTCAACAACCATCATACAAACCTCAGATCAATGAAATAACCGTTGTATCACGGCCAATTGTCTCATGAAAAAAAAAATATTTTATCCTTAACGTTCTCTTTGACATCTTTTTTTGCTTGATGTTTTCTAAGATCTCACATACAGGTTTATATTCAGCGACTCCGACCTAAGATCGAGCAAGTGGCCATTTTGGTCAGTGAGTTTGAAATGTATCCGTGATAAGAGACGACTGTGACATTTCAGATAAACAACATTGATTGGTTCTGATACAATCAAATAACCTGGAGGGACTTGAGGGGTAAATGAGTAGAGAATGTATCCTTGTTGGGCCTGATTGGATTTATCAGTGTCCACTTGATAACTGCCGTCGACGACATCACATGCTAGACTGACAGCAATCGTTGATGTGATATTGACGATGCCTGGTGAAACATGACGGCCGCCCCCGTACGGATCATTATTGTATCTGAGAATACTTGCTGGCGGGGATATTTTTCTCCACGATTCGAGGATTTTAGGAAAGTAATCAATGATAACATCGCTGAGTTTCTTTTTTAATTCAGTTATATTAAAACAGGTATTACAGATGTTTGAAGTTGTTCTAGTGTCATTTTGTAATGATTGAGAAATAAATGTGTAAGTTCCCTCCGAAAATGCCTTTGGTAATCATCAACAAAATTTGTGATAAAATTTTTATTGATGAAATAAATATCTGATCGAATTTGATTTAAATCTGTTATTGTTTTGATTATTTGTTGTTTTGTATCATAGCTGTAAAATTGCGACAGTGACAAAAATAGATTTTCTAAATCAGTAATTTTACGATTATAATCAGCATTATAGCTGCAGAAATATCTGTAAGTGGTACATCATTAAATTCATATTCATTAGAGTTTTCTTCTTTTCGTCTGTAAAATTGACGATATACACCACGTACTTTATCATCAGTAATAGTATCTTTGATTCGAGGATACTTTGTTCCATCAATATCTTGAACAACTGATACACTATCTATTTTGACATGATCGGTAAGATATTTTGGAATTCTTGTGTATTTTATCAACTCCGTCG
Organism: Megalonaias nervosa; assembly: GCA_016617855.1. Classification (NCBI taxonomy): domain Eukaryota; kingdom Metazoa; phylum Mollusca; class Bivalvia; order Unionida; family Unionidae; genus Megalonaias; species Megalonaias nervosa. The sequence continues at coordinate 98,512 of JAECUM010007229.1, read as the reverse complement.
AAAACTCATCTCGGCGTGGTTGTGGCGGACCTTCATATTGAGGTGCAATATCTGGCCAACCTAATACTGATCTAATCGAAGACTGATAAATATCAACAGCGTAATCCGGTGATAATATTTCAATCGCCGACGATAATGTTGGTTCGTGGACAGTGATGGCAATCTTTGATTCGCGTCCCGTAATGGATTTAATTCTGCGCTGGAATTCTTCATTGATCTGTTCTATTTGATAACTGCCCGTTTGAATACTAACTACTTGCCAATCAGGAGTTCCATCGGGTTTATTTTTATTTGCAAATACTAACGAATTATTCGGTTGTAGTCCACCGAATGATTTTGACCTAATATTTGGCCAACTATAATAAACTCGTAATTGCGCCAACGCTATCTCGGAAGCTGGTATTGCAGTTGGAAAATTAATACTGAATTCAGGCGAAGTTGAACTCGCTGATATCATTGTGGTTCTTACCGGAGCAGTATTAGTGACGATCAGTTGTAATAATTCCTGTGATCGTTGATCGAACGATGTCATTATTATACTATTATTGTTTTAAATCACCGACGACGACATCATTGACGACGTTGTCGTTGAATACTTCATTGTATATCTTTATTGCGATACTGAATTCTTCATCGGATATTATTTCGTCATTGAGTGACGAAGAAATCAACGATGATAATTTAGAATATGCGGTCGTTGCTGTGTGTAATTTCATCGTGTACTCGTTTAATTTTTCATTCGTGCACGTATTTATCTTTTTCGCGATTATATTAAATATTCCAGCGATCGACGTTGACGATGAACCAATGATTGTTACAATGATCGGCGTCGTCATCGTCGCTAGCGATGCTAATACTACGCCGGTTCCAGCAACTAGCGTAGAAACCGAATAAACCATAATATCAACGACGGTTGCACGTCTACGATATTTCTTTATTTTCGCTGTATAATTATCGATGATGGTTTTTAATTTATTCTGCCATGTTGTTACTTGATCGTATCTGTATCGCTGAACGTCTATCATTATACTTTAGTTGTTGTCTAAGACAGTGATAAATTCCAGACACCACCAGTAACATCTCGGGGGTATTTCCGTTGATATCAACGTAAATGTTTCTTTGGTGTCTTTGGTTAGCATCACCAGTAGAGGATTATGATATACATTAGGCGATGATGAAGTGGCCGCAGTAATTTCCAAACCATACATGGACAACCTGTATAACCAAGTTACTTCTGCGGTATATTCGAGAATGTTATTGCGCAGTGTCCACGTTGATACCCCAGACGCCACCGTGTATGTGATGTTGCTAATTCGTTTGTGTGGAATTTGAATCAGATTGGTTTTTTGAACGATATTAGGAATTTGCACTGACAATATCATTGAGTTTTGTATTTATATCTTTGAGATTTATGTCAACGGTTGGTGGACTTCCAAAGAAATCTTCAGCGGTTTTATTAAGTTTTTGAAAATTTTTACGAGTATTTGTAAACATATTTACATGAACGTCATACTCGGCTCGTAATGTATTTATTTTATCATCGGTAGGAATATTTTTATCATCCACGTATTTTTTTGCTGCGTCATCTTCATCACCTGCTGGTTCTCTTAAGGCAACGATTTTATTTCCGTTCATGTTAAGTACACCTGTCATTGTATCTCCGGTGGATTTTAAACGATCAGCGACACTTTTTTTAATTTCATCTCTGATAGTTGCGATTGAAACATTTGAGTCTCTGATTCTACCACCGTCAGTAAATACTGGAATATTGTCCGTGGTGGCACCAAGAACTCTACGAATTATATCGATCCACTTGATATTATTCGTCTTTAAAACACCGAATTTATCCTGAAAAATAACAACTTCATCTCGGTCAACTCCAGATAAATTCAAAATATCAGCAAGATCGTCTTTGGTGGCGTATTTTGATCAATCTATATCGTCGCTGCTCTTGCCGGCTCGAGCAGTAGAAGATCGTCCGTAAATATCAACCATTATATTTACCAATATCTGTTTAAAACATCAATGGTCAACTGTGTTGTCTGATGGTATACTCATGTACAACTTTATGAGGTGGTTTCGATGATCTTGATACAGCATCAAGTACTGCTAGTGCTTCACGGCCACATATTGGTGGATCCGTTAATGTTTGTGTTGGTAGCGTTGAATACCAGATTGGAATATTTTGAAATCTGCCGACGCATTTTAAAAATTCTTTTGGTGGCGCCAACCCATACGAATCAAAATAAATAATTCCACGTGGATCAATGGCATATGCGACCCAATGAGTACCTGGCCCCGTTGATGAATCAAGATTAATAATACCTGTTTCTGACAGTGCCGGATTTTTCGGTAATTGATCACGCATAAAAACACCTCTAAAATTTTTATATTTAACTGATTAGCGGCGTTGATAAAATCAAAATTCGATAGTGGAACTATCGTTGAGTCCCTGGAATTCTTAATCCGCCCCCCTCCCCAAACGTTGTTTGGTCGAGACCCTGGAAATCTCAGACCGCGTCCGACTCGTCGTCGTCGTCTTTTTTAAAATCCTTTTAAATGCTTTCTTTAATGCCATTCCAGCAGCTGTCCCAACTGCACCTAACGCAGCAGCTTTTGCAACAGCTGGAGCGGCTGCGGCTATCAACGCTGGAATAGCTGCGAGAAGTGGAAATATTCCTCCGGTTTTAATAGCATCTTTGATAGCACCCACGGAAAGATTTAATCGTATTCCTTTATTGGCGTGTTTAGCTTCGTTAAATCTTTTAAACTGACGCTCGGTCAACGATAATTTATTTGCACCGGACATTTGATCGTGTTTTAATGTTACTTTTGTTTCACATCGTGATGCTAACGGTGATTGTAATCGTTTAATCTGACCCGGGGTCAGACTGACACTAGCATGACGATATGACATTTATGATATATATACTGATTTAAATCAGCGTTTGCATATTCTCTACGGGAGCATCAACGACTCTCATGCGGCCACCAACACCTTCAATTATCATTGTTTTATCGGATAATATAACGGCGACTGCTCTGTAATTAGGAAAATCTACGATATTTCTGTCAACGCGAGCTCGAAAATGTATGTCAACGACAGACTGTCTGGTTAAATCTAAATGTTCGAGCGAAAAATAATAGATCGGATATAACGTTGTAAAATCCAGCTGTGATATTTGCAAACCAGTATCAACATTTTGATCACGCCCCATAAATGACATCAATCGATGATATGCACGCGCTACATGATTTTGATCAAAATTCAACAATACATCCTCGGATGGTTCTTGATGCCCGTTTATCCTCAATGAAACCTCGGAAACACCGAATTTGTCAAATATCATAGCGCTACGTATTTGATTATTTACTCGTGTATTATCCTGAATCGCAATGAATATATGTCGTGGTGCAGAAATACCTTGCTGAGAAGCTATTTGCCATGTAAATACACCATTAACTGCGCTTTGAATAGCATCCGTGGTCGTAGTCAACCATGACAACGTCGATTTGCCGCCGCTGCTCATAAAAGAAAGTAAACGATCTTCTTCAGATATTGTTGGGGTCATTACTGGCATCCACAATGAAAGTTTTGTTAATACTACTTTACCATGAAGTGCCGCAGTTGCACCTGCGTCAGCTCCTTCAACGTGCCATAATGCATCATTATCTGTGGCTTTTCTTACAAATACAACTGTGTGCTTGGCTCCAAAAATAACTTTTCTAACATTTCTGCAGAATCCAAAAATGTGCGACAGCGGAATTGCACATGAAAACATTCTGTTCTTGAGCATATTTTTACGTGTAGAAAATCCTAAGTTGAAATTTGCGTTCATTGATATTACTGCGGGGGTTTCTGCGGTTCCTGCGGCATTTCTTACGTTGCCGATGGTTACATTTTTGTGAATTGGGCTATCAGAAGTGTCCTTGGAAAACATCATAGATGGACCAGCTGATCTTGAAAAATCGTCGATGTATCGCGCAAGACCAAGTATCGTTGTGGCAACGTCGACATCTTTTTGAATTGATTCAATATTTCTTCCATCGATCATGTATGTGGCACTGTCAAAGAGCGCCATGATACCGTTGTTGACAAAACCAAAACCAACATCGTTATCGTATTCAGTATTATCCGCTTTGAAGTTCAATTCGTCCACGCTGATCTGGAATTCGAGCGTCATAAGAATAATATTGATAATCACGCACAGACTCATCCTTCAGAACCGGTGCGTCCATGTCAAATGCGGGATTAGATGCTCGTTTGAACATTTCTATGTTGGTACTGTTCGTTTAATACGGAGAAGTTTGTCTAGAAGACGTTTATCTCGAAAAAGTTTGTCTCGAACAACTTCAGAAATACCACTTCCCTCTATCAAACTTGCTGCTAGATTTTTTTTCCCCTCTTCGGCTAACTCTGCTAGTTTTTTATTTGCAGCTTGATTTATTACTTTACTAACACTTGCAGGCATCACTTCAGTGCTGGGTAATTTTACTGGTGGCTGAGATTTTCGTCGTATTAATCGTGCTAGTCTATCCTTGATGGCAGAAAATACTTTACTAGTAACGTCACCAACAGTACTAATACCTTTTTCACGAATAACATCAATAGCTTTCATGCCTAACTGTTTTACAATCGGTATTGCTTTTGGGGCGATTCTCGAAAATAAACCCTTAAGAACATCACCTAATCCATCTCCGTAATATGTCTCGTATACAGGTAATCTTGAATTTACCACCGTGACCATGATTGGTCTGCGTTGATTAGGGTGTATGATCATCTATTATAATTAATTATTTAACTGTTTAATCAGTGACTTAGTCGGGCGACCTTGGCACGCTAGTGCTAGTCAGTGATTTAATCACTGTAATAATCATCGGTAATTTCATTAATGAGAGCCCTATAATCGTTAATGTCCATAACGCCGCCGGTAAATAATCGTTGACAAATAGATGTGATTTCGTTAATAATTTCAGGAGAATTATTACCAGCTCGTTTTCCACTGACAAGAACTTCTAATCTATCTACGTCAGCTACGACGCTGTCGGGGCAAGTGATTCCACTGCCAGTTTTCTTACTATACGGTGAAAAATAACCAAGTAAACCTCGAGATTGTTCTGGTTCGCTAGGTTGAGTTGGTTCACGAGATGAAGTTAATTTTTTAGATTTTTTTTCCTCAGAAAATTTTATTCGTCTTATTACATTTTCTCTAAACTCATCGTAATCGCCAAAGTCATCTATTTTTTCGATATTTCTAGAAACGAGATATATAGCCGTAATCCAACTATCAAGATCAAATTCTTCAACATACTCAGGTTTTAAATATTTATTTCGGGATTCATATTTTGCTGCAATAGCTTCTGTATATTTTGGATCTTGGACAGTTTCAGCAGCCTTGGGTATAAAATAATCATTTACTGATCTTTTTGGTTTTTCTTTTTCTTCTGGTTCTTTTTCTTGTTGTTGTTGTTGTTGCATTCGCTGAAAAGCCAACGTCATATTTCTTATAGCTGTATTGTAAGCAGAATATCTCTTATCGGTAGTTCGAGCTTGATCAACGTTAAAACGTAAACGAAAAATCCATTTGTACCATTGCTCGTGCGAGATACTATCATCGGCGTATTCAGGTTTAAGAAATCTTTTTCGGTTATCATAAGTTAAAAAAGCAGTTTCAGCTAATTTAGGTATATCATACTTTGCGACGCCGACAATGAAATCCTCATTAAATTTATCATATAATTTAATCCTAGCTCGTGCTTCTGGTTCTTGTTAGTAACTGCGTCACCGCCGTCATCCGCTTGATTTGTTTCTTCAGTTGGCTGAGCTGCAGCTATTTCGGCAGGAAGTTCTCGTAGAATTTTCTTTGTCTTTTTAGTTCGCTCCGCTATCTTTTTAGTTTCTTTTGCCGTTTCTTTTAACACAGGAACAATGCCTTTAGTGGTTTCAGTGATATGTTTAAATAATTGCTCTGCGGATTCTGTAAACTCTTCTTGTGTTTGTTGACGCTCTTGTAATTTTTGTCTGACAGAATCACGGACAGGTAGATATTTCTTAATTGCTTCTAGTCGTTCTCGAGCTAATCGTGCTGAGTGAGTTTCAATGATCATTATTATAATGCAATGGTTTAATTACAGCAGCAGGGAGGGTGGGCTAACAAAAAATGACGCGCACGATTACATAAACGATCACTCACAAAATTTTATAAACACGGATGTCAACGGCGAAGTAACAGCGCGAACTAACTCCGGTGATTTTATCACTAGTGATTTCATCACTGGTGATAACGGAAAGTTAGAGGTTTCAGTTTGACGTTGTTGACGTTTTTTTAAAAATTTTTTTCGTGTGAAATCTTTGTTTTAGATATGTTTGCTCGAATCCAATTTTGTAGGGTTCACCCTCCCTGCTCCTGTGTGATATATCTTACGATCGTGCTTTTGTACAGCAAATATGGTGCATTGTGTTGCATATGGATGTAACCAAAAGAGTGATGATGGGGCAAAAGGGTTCTTTCTTTTTTCGAAAGACCTTGTTTACCAGGAAAAAAGTGGATTGAAGCTGTGGGATCGAATTGGGTGAGGGATGGGAAAGTTGTATCATTTATGCCGGATTATAGTCAATTTGGCCCAAAGACAATTCGACCCAAGACAATTCGGTTCAAATTGGGCCGAAATTAAGACAATTCGGCCCAACTCGAAAGACAATTCGGCCCACTTAACAATTGCTTGAACAAGTTGTTTTTCGTCAATCAACAAGTAGATACTATGTAAGATAGGTTTTAGGAATAAGTCTTACGATCAACACTAAATTTAAACAAACTAAATTATCTTGATATTCTCTAAAAGAAAATAATCATACATCGTAACGTGTGTGTGTATATATATATATATATATATATATATATATATATATATATATATGTGTGTGTGTGTGTGTGTGTGTGTGTGTGTGAAAACACAAACTGACATATCTTGCTCGTTCTAATTAAAATATTTATATACCTTTCTTATGCTAAAAAAATATATTCATCTGCACAACGACATTCTAATTTAAGTGTTCCGGTCAAATTATCAATATTGATTTCTAAAACAATAATACTTAACAGATAATATTCTACGGAATACGTATACATTTTTCTAAGGGTAGTGTACATGAGATATTGTAAGGTGTCAAGGGTCAAGGTCAAATAATATAGAATAGATGGACAGCTCACGCCTTTTACAGTTACTAGATCTCTCCAGTGTACTGTAGTCTTAAGAAATGGTTTGTTCACCACAAAAGTTCTTAGTTAGATGATAAAAGCACAAAACAAAACAAATATAAATAGTCAACACAGTTTATTATATGACTTCCAGGCTTGTGTGTGTTTTCTCAGAAAATTTAGTGCTCAAAATGGTGAAATATAATATTTGCAAATATGTAGAACATTTCTCTCTCAGAATAGAAGGTAGGTGAAAACAGTTTACAATGGTATCATGTACACACTGGGTTTCAAAAATCTTTCCCCAGATGATGATTATTTCAACAAATAATTTTTATATGATTTACATATTATATCAAATTGTTTTTCTTTTGTGCAAGGGTCATATATCAAAAACTGTTACTACAGTTAATATTATTTGCATTGGAAACAGCTTTAGGGTCGTTCTGTATTTTATAAACCAAATCAGATAACACTCCAATTACATAATATGGGCCTTCCCAGTTTGTTTGCAATTTTGGACTATGACCTTTCTTCTTCGTTTTTGTGTGGAGCCAAACAATGTCTCCTATTTTATACTGTCTTGCCTGTATCTTATGATCATAGTACCTCTTCTGCCTATTGCTTGCTTCCATCATATGATTCCTTGCCTTTTCATGAATTTTCCACATTCGGGTAAGTAGATGTTTAATATGCTCATTTTCTGGGTAGTCAATAGTTTCTCGTTCCACTTTTGGCGGAGGTCCAAAAATTAGATGAACAGGTAGTTGAACTTCCCGTCCCATCATCATCATATTCGGAGTCTGACCCGTGCTTTCATGCACAGATGATATATATGCAAGCTGAGCCAGTTGAAGATGGTCATCCCAGTCTCGCTGATCATGTGTAATATACTTGCTTAATATATCTTCATTGGTGCGGTTAAACCTTTCAATCAGACCGTCACTTTGAGGATGAAAGGCTGTTGTCTTGGTCTTGTCGATTTGCAGTCTGGAGCAGAGTTCGCTAAAAAGCTTTGATTGAAACTGACCACCCTGGTCAGTGTGTAGTTGTTGTGGTAACCCAAAACGGCAAATAAATTCTTCCACAAATAAATTAGCTATTGTTTCAGTGTTTTGTTCTGGCATAGGAAATGCCTCTGTCCATCGTGTGAAATAGTCTGCAATTACTAATACGTACTTCATTCATGGGCCACTGGTATTGAACATAAGCTGAAGCTGGGCCCGTTGCTTCAGCTAGTGTTCGTTTCCCGGGACCATGACATTGCTGTTAGTATGTTTCATCTGACCGTTGGTGTTGGTTATCTTGATATTTTCTTCCAACCTTCCTTCATCATCCAGACGTTTGAAGCACTTACTTTCCCAGTGTCCAAGCTAACCACAATAAGCACATTTCTTGTTATTATTTTGCTTACTCTTATTTGGGTTTCCGTTATTTTTACTTTGATTTTCCAGTTGCTCTATTCGTTTTAGAATTTCTCTATGTCACCATTTTCAGCTGGTTTCTCATCTTTCGCTACGGACATGCTGTTTTCTTTGTTCAAAACTTCTCGTTGCATGCGTACACCAGCTTTGGGATTCAAACGTCCATGTCTTCCCTTTTGAAATGCTTTATATTCATGGCCAACTCTCAGTGCATCATCCTCAGTTTGGGACTTTGGTTGAAACACCACCCATTCAAGCTCAGAGTCATTCAGGGAGTCAATAAAGCAATCTCTGGCAAGCTAGTTCTCTTACTTGTAAGGGTGCAGTTGGATACGCAAGTCGTACTAGGCGTTTGATGTCCTGTGCTAATTCCGTGAGAGGTTCCCCTCTCTTCCGCAGTCTACTCTTAATCTGTACTCTATAAAGTTCCGACTGGTTTTCTGGCTCAAAACGAGCTGCTAATGCATTGACTAGACTTCTGTAATTTCTTCGCATGTCAGGGCGTAGGTCACTCAGAACTCCTTGTGCAGCCCCACGTTAGCTAGTTGCAAGTTCCAGAGCCATTTGATGCTCATCCCATTGATTAATTTCAGCTACTAACTCGAAATGTACCAAGTAATCTTGCCAGTGTGTCAAGCCATCACGTGTTGCTGGTTTGTGATACTTTGAATCATTGCGACGATAAGAATTACCATATGGCAAAGGTAGGACAGGCTGTCCATGATTATTTCTATCAGACACAAATCTGGATTGGCGTATGGAGTGAGGTAACATAAACTCATTGAGGTCACAGGACCTTGATCTATCCTCATTCAAACTGCTTCTTGTATGGTCGAAGGAGCCCTCTGGTCTGCTGATGACAGTATGGCCACTTGTTTCGTTTGGTGAGCTAGTAGAAAAAGCTGCATTGCCATCTCTTCCATCACACAGTTGGAAATGTTCCACTTGTGATGGATAATTTATATAAGTTGAGCGATTGCTACTTTCTGTTGAAATGTAATGACTATCCTTTTCCCTTTTCCCGCCATTACTAATTCTAAACTGTACTTCTCCACTAGGTGTTGCATTTAAGATAGTATGTGTGGAGGAGGCTCTCTGCGATGGCGGGAGTTGTGGTTCCTAGATCACGATCGTCTCTAACGTTGAGTCATGAGCTTCCATTGTTGTTCCCCTTGTATATGAAGTAAATACAGGATCAAACAGGTTTTTATCGATCCCACTGCTGCCACCAAAATTTGTAACGTGTCAAGGGTTAAGGTCAAATAATATAGAATAGATGGACAGCTCACGCCTTTTACAGTTACTAGATCTCTCCAGTGTATTGTAGTGTTGAGAAATGGTGTGTTCACCGCAAATGTTCTTATTTAGATGATAAAAACACAAAAAAAACCCCAAATATAAATAGTCAACACAGTTTATTATATCACTTTCAGGCTTGTGTGTGTTTTGTCAGAAAATTTAGTGCTCAAAATGGTGAAATATAATATTTGCAAATATGTAGAACAGATGTTTGCTAAAGCATGTTCAAATAACAACAATAGTTTCAGTGGTAAATTGCATGTGAAATTCAGCATAAATGTTGCATTTGTCCTAATTCTCATAATCTCTAACTCAGATGATCCCAATTCCCAAACTAATCTTGCAAAGAAAAATAAGTTAATAGTTCTCAAAATTTGTTCATAAGACGTACCGAAGTGGTAATGATTTTTGTGCATCCAATGAAGGTTCGGAGCTAGACCCGGGTTTGTATTTTATAGTCCAATGGTAAATATGGTAGAGGCACAGTCTGGAACCGGATGTTAATAGCTTGTCGCGCTTGTTGGCTGAGACACAGTTTGTCGTTTCGGGCGACACAGTCTGAAACCGGATGTCAATCGTTGTGTCGCGTGGGTTGAATGCGACAATGTGTGTCGTTTGTAGCAACAAAGTGTGTCGTTGTGTCGGGTATATTATTTCGACATCTAAATGACGCAACCACTACAAAATGAATGGAAATTTGTGATTTCAAAATGATACATGTAATTGAGTAGGAAATTTCATAATGCCGATCGGAATACAAAATTTCCAGTGGATAGTAGACGGCAGTGTTGATGACGACAAAGTGACAGTGTCATCAGCTAAATCCTTCTATGGGAACTTTTATCTGACATAACTAGGAAATAAACATTGAAACAACTTCAGAGAAACATTATGGTCATTATGAGGACTAAATTTAATGTATCGGTAGTGATTAGTCTACCTTGATATTGTATTGATGCTTGAAATTATTACCAGAGTTTTTTGTTCTGTTTGCTTAGTCTTGAGACCTTTACTGGAGTCCAGTAGAACCACAACTCCAAACGGCGGATCTCACCCCTATTTATAGGTTTTGGGAACGCACTCGGGAAATTCATGACAAAGTTTTCACGCATATGACTAAATATGGAAGAATTCGGAAGGATTAACCTGAGCGCCTCCTAGTGGAAAGCCGAGCGCCCAATATACACAGTAGTAAAAATGGCGCTCGATTTCAAACGATACAAATAGCAATTATTTCACAATAAATTATACAAATATTCAACATTGATGATGAACAGTTTCATCACAATGGTGACGAAAAATTATGAATTTACATGTGTATTACCTTAATCCTGGAGAAAAATGGATACAATTGTCTATTTCTCTCTCAGAATAGAAGGTAGGTGAAAACAGTTTACAATCATATCATGTACACACTGGGTTTCAAAATCTTTCCCCAGATGATGATTATTTAAACAAATAATTTTTATATGATTTACATATTGTATCAAATTGTTTTTCTTTTGTGCAAGGGTCATATATCAAAAACTGTTACTACAGTTAATATTATTTGCATTGGAAACAGAGGTACAACTTTCCAACATGAAGGGAATGTAAACAATAAAAGGAGATTTTAAATTATCCGAAACATTAATGATATGTGCAAATGCACTTTATAAAAATATAAGTTGACAGGTAGTCAGGATTGTTTCAATATTATAACAAATACATTTAATTTTAGGCTTCAGGTTGTAACACTGCTGCATATAATACACACTCGATTGCACATGAAAGAGAGAAAGAGAGAGAGAGAGAGAGAATGATGTTGAGCATTTTGTCAGTGTTTAGTTTCTGCAATATGAAGCTCTTACCAGTTAATTTTATTGTTTTTATTTTTCAAATAAATTTGAAAATTGAAAGATTGTCATTACCAGTCAATATCGTCAAACATATTTGCTCCATTATTCCATACAAATAAAAAAGGAAATATTTTTGTGTTGAACTTATGAGCTCCTCTCCCCCCCCCCGCCGGCACGGTACAATAAATTGATAAACAAACACTTATTTGAAAATAAAATGAAAGAAACTAACCTTGCATTGTTATCATTTATTCCTTCTTTTTCTTCATCATGCGAAATTTATTAAAGAAAATAATATATCTACGAACTCCGTATATGTAATGGATGCCGGCTTGCGTATGCATCCATAATGTAGTGTGTATCTCTTATGTCAGATAACAAAATCGCAAAAGAGACGAAAATATCACCCGATTGCTTGGAGGCACCTGCCATTCACGCATGATAAGTTACAAGGTGCAAACCGCCCAAGATTGCATTGTATCCAAGTTAAATGTACGAAGGTATCTCGCAAATAAAAATCATTATTTTAAAATACATTCACTGTGAGTGCAAATGATAATCTTTTCGCTAGCATGGGTCACTAAAGTATTATTAAAGCAAGTTATTGTTGTGTATACTGATTGCCCTGCAAACATCAATTATGATTACATCTCGCAAACAAATAGAAGTCCGGGTGATGAATAAACACAACCGGCCGCGAGCAATAAACTCCTTGGTTAAACTTACCGACATGATGTCAAATACAAAGGTTAGTTTATTACAAAGCAAACCTGCCCCGGAAACTGACTTTCGTATGTTTTAAGTGTGACGATATTTTCTTATGAAGTCAGCCGACATAAGGAAGCCTAGTTTGGTTCTTTTGGATTCTTTTAAATGTGCCAATTTCTTTTTTTTTTATGAAGTCGGCCGACATAGGGAATCCAGCATTGATTCCTTTTTACCTGTATCAACGGGAATTTTCAAAGTAAATTGAAACAATGGAACAGTTTTGAAAGCGACATAATCTAGTGCGTCGTGCACGCCGCATATCGATGTAAGGCTGAAGAGTAAATTAGTTTTCAGCAGTTCCATCTAAATGTTCCCTATGCATAGCTTATGTGTTTTATTTTTCGACAACAAGAAGCATGTACTTCGTCTTGTTGGATAAATGTACGTCATTTCCGGTTGGCTTCCTCTATAGGTGGCAAATCGTAGCTAAGAGGAAGTAACAGTATTGTATACTTCTATTTCGAGTAATTAAATTATTATTTCCTCTTTACACTAGATAATTTTTTTATCTCTTTGTGCGAGTATAACTACTTTTAATCATGTAATGCAAATCTGATGTAAAAAGAAAAATGCTGGAGCATGGCCGGTGACCTTTAAAGAAAGAACATAAATTATACTAAACAGGTATTTACGTTATCAATGCGAAAGCACAACTGCCTAATGAACCAAACACGACTGTAAAATAATGAACTTTATCGATAGAACAGAGAGCGCCACTGCGACATAAGGGGTGATGCTACCCTAAAATAAACATAGGCATCAATTTCTTGATGGTATTCGGATTTGCGTTTACATTTTTCATTAATACGGGCGTTTTTAATGCTGAAATCGTTTACTTCTCTATAGTTTGTGAGTTAGAGCCAGAGAATGTCAAAATTCGGTAATTTTGCCTGATCAGACAGTCCTGTTGTTTCATCTTTTCAATATGTGAAAAATCTTTGCATTTATTTATAGCTGAACATTTTTGGACAACATTTTCTCATTGGACTCTTTCGATTGTTATTACAAATGTTCAGCGTAATTATATAGTGACATTTTGACAAAATTTGAGTGTTAGACTTCTTCGTGTGTCGCTTTATATTTTACGTCAGTAAAATAAATAGTCTTTATAATTTCCATATACTATATTCAAAAGTTACATAGGTTAGCTAAATTTTCGTTTAACCAATTGATAGTGTATCTTTGACCTTAAATAGCGGTTTTGCACAATTTCACTGCAGTTGCAAACTGAATTTTTCTTACCTCTGGTTTCCTGATCCTTAAATTCCTTTCAACATTTCGTTCGTTTTTACACAGCATTTAAGCGACATATTATAAATTCTATACCGCGCTGTAGACTATGCGGGAATCATATAGATTCAAAAGATCATTTAATACTTAGGTGTGAAAAAAATGGAAAAAGAAAGACAAGCACTAAAGAATAAAATCATTCATAAATATAGTGCAATAGAAGATAAACAACTTCTTTTCACAAATAACATCGAGGATAAAATGATATATAATGAACTAATAACTTTATTAACTCCATAATGAAGGTAGCAAGAGAAGATTTTTGAACAATATCTACATTAAATAACAATATACCGCAGAGGTCCTTGTGATTAAGAAACAAACTATTTAAAGAAAAACCTCGTATTACACTAATAAAATAGCGCCTAAACATACAAGATATGGCCTTGCTGAGTACAGAGAATATGATGGTACGATGCCTATGCTACGAGACACACGTATGGTAGTACGGATCGTACCGGATCTCCCCAAATGCAAGGCCAGCAACAAGAACATCACGAAAACAGAAACACGGAATAAAATTTTTAAAATACGAGGTATAAAGATAAATATACACAACATGCACACATTCAACATACAGATACTATCTTCAACTTTTTCTACTTATCTTTTCTTCTACGCATACATACACTAAATTATATTACAGGTTCCATAGACCGGGAAGCACGGCACCGACAATTAAGTCACCGCTGAGCTTCCCGAGTATAACGGAACCACTAATCGAATAACAACTCAGTGAATTTGATCCTTTATAGCCAGTCCATACAAAACAAAAGATAACATACAAAACAAATAGCACACACACATAGCAAACACTGGACACTACTGATCCCAGGCAGGATCACTATATGTAAATAAACTCCAAGACCAGCCAGGGTCAAGGAGATATTGATACACTAGAATAGAGAAAACCCTACATCAAAATTATTTAAAACCGAAATTATAATAAACTTAATTCAAACAAACATCTATACGATGGGGAACACATAAAATCCTTTAACTTTTGGCACTAAGGGGTCCCTTCTATGATGCAAGTCTGAGAGGGACCACACCTATAAAGGAAACTAAGAAGACGATGAATTGGGGTGCACCGGCTGTGGAGACGAGACGCAATGGCATAGCAGCGGCTACCAAGGTCAACACAGGTCTACTTCCAGAAGAGGTCGATTTTAATTGGGATTTAGTGGATTTTCTCTCTTCTTCGCAAGAATTTGTTCCGGTACCAGCACATACGCCACCTTCTCCTTTTTTACCACACGTCGAGGATTTTAAACAGAGACAGAAAGAAGAATTGGAGAAATTTTTACAACAGCAGAAAGAAGCAGAACAAGCTTTTCTCCTTCAACAGCAACAGCAACAGCAAGAAGAAGAGGCAAGAAGGAAACGACAGGAAGAAGAAGAAGCAGAGAAGAAACATGGTCTAGGAGAGAAGGAGAACAGTGAAAGTCAAACGGTAACAGTACTCTTGGACATTTTGGCAGAGTTAAGGAGTCTGAAACAAATGTATCAGACTTCTTTATTACGATCCAAGAGAAAAAGAACTTCACGAGCCAAACAGTCCAACCCTGTTAGTACGCCTGAGATACCAGCCCTAGTGATTTCTACCCAATCATCGACAGGAGCAGGTCCAGAACTTGGACTTGGCCATGGCAAAGGCTTCAAGCAATTAAAGCTGATTGCTTCTCGTTCCTGAGTTTATTTTGTTTTTTTTTTGTTTTCTTTTTTTTTTTTAAAGAAAGCACACACCCAACGGCCCTTTTCAGGGCCACCCCCTTCTTTCGAAAAGAGATAGTATTCATTTTACCTCAATCAATTAAAACTAACTCAAAATCCCTTTCTTACCCTGTGATGTACGTGTACGAGTGCGTGAGTTTAGGCCCTTATTCTAAAAGATCAAAACCATGAGACACTCACGTTTTTTCTGTCTGGTCTGTTCTGGTACACAGTTTACAATCCAATGTCACAACACAACATAACACTTTAAAAAAGTTTATATACTTCTTCTGTGTCTTTTTTCTTTCACTCTCTGCGTTCTGAAATTCTTCACTTTCACAGGTTTTTCCTCCTCTTATTCCTCACTTTTTTCTCGTCTTCTTTTCTTCCCTTTCTGAACGTGTCGGGGTTCTTCCTTTACCGAGGCACCTCTTCGTCTTCTTCTTCCTCTTGCTTATGTTGTTTCTTAGGGCAGTCTGAAGACCAATGTCCTCTCTCTTGACATGATAATAGGTATCTTGACATTTGTCTCTTTTGACACCTGTCTTGCTTTTTTGACGGTCTGGACATTTTCTGTAGCCCAGTGCCCTTTCTTCTGACAGATATAGCAAGTAACTTGACTTTTATCTCGAAAGGAGGGGGAGTAGTCCGTCGGCTTGTCTAAAGAAAACTTTCGTATGACACCTCGCAAAGCTCTGATAAGAAGTTCGATCTGTGTTGGCTCTTCCATCGTACTGCTCGGTTTGAGAGTGAAATGAATACTGGGAGGGAAGGCACTAGCCCTTTATATATACACTGACCCTGACATGAATATAAAGGTGTCCATGGCGTTTCAAATGTAGTCATTTGACTTTTTGCAGTCAAGATGAAACGATCGCTTCATTTCGTGAAGAAAGAGAAGAAAGTAAGAGGCAGAAACGTGACTTATCGCCTCGCACAGTAGCTTAAGTCTTGGCTCAAATTCATACCATCGATTTTGAAGATGAGATGAGTGAACCAGAATCCAGACCTAGAGAGCCTACACCAAAAAAAGTCCGCCATCACCACCAGTAAACCCTGAAAACTTCTACCACATTCGAGAGACGGACAAACGCTCCGCTAGAAAATTTAGAACCACGGCCTACACGTACACGGTGAAGTTTAAAGATTTCAAGTCCGACGTACAGTTGGAGAAAGCAGAGGGGTTCATCACCGATGTGTGGGATTCTTTGTTAACCAAACTGAAACAGCAATGTGAAGCCAAAGAAGACGACCGCCTGAGACTTTCCATTCATGACGACAGTTTGAAATCCCCCGTTTGGATCGAGTTTAGCAGCCTAGCAGAATTGACACCTTCCAAAGTCATCGAAAAGACTCAACACGTGCAGCAATCCAACGACAAGTTTCACATCACCGACGGAAAAGCGACACTGTTCATGACCCACGTTTCTCTTCCCCAAGGGACAGGACACAAAAAGGTATTATTGGTGGACGACCTTCGCAACGTCAAGCGCAGCCTCGTTCAAATTAACAATCCTCAAGACAAGATTTGTTTAGCCCGTGCCATCGTGGTGAGACAAACGTATGCCGACAAGAACGACACGGCAGAATGGAAAAGAGCTTGGCAAACAATTCAAAAATCGGGTCGAGCCAAACAACGAAGAGAAGCAGAACTCCTGTTACAGCAAGCGGGGATGTCCAAAAACACACTCTGAGGCATTCCTGAAATGCAAAAATTGCAAGACGTCTTAGCTCCACGCTACACCTTGAAAGTACACCCTCAAGAAGTGCGCGGACCTCTGTTGTTTCGAGGCAAAAATTTCAAAGACGGAAAATATATTCATGTCTATCATCACGATGAACATTTTTATGCCATTACCAGTATCACCGGATTCCTGGGATAAAGTTATTACTGTGAGAAATGTGACCATGGCTGAAAAAAAAATCGAGAGCAACACAAGCATTGTGGATCGAAATGTGAGGGATGTTTGGCCTCTAAACTCTGTCTGGACGAAGGACAAGAACGAGTACATTGCCCAGCTTGTCAGCTCACTTTTATCAGTCCGACCTGTTACCAACAACATCTGAAAACGGAAGGTACACAGCAGAAAAGTGCTTGTCAGCTGCTGAGATTGTACCCAACCTGTGGACGAGTGATACGTACCAATAATACCAAGGCGCACGTCTGTTCAGGAAAGAAGCGATGTCACATTTGTCACTTGGACTTGGAACACAAATGCTACATTCAAAAATACCATTCCAAACATGAAGAAGAAGATGAACAGAAGAAAGGTAATTTCATCTTTTTCGATTTCGAATGCATGCAAGAGACTAGTATTCGCATTCCTAATTTCTGCGTGGCTCACCGAGCGTGCGAGAAGTGCATGCAAGGGCCTATCTTTATTCATTGCCCTCACTGCAGCGAGATTCCTGGAGGACGTGAAAAAATATTTCGGAGACCGAACACGCTGGCCGATCTCGCCCAATGGATCTTAAACCCCATCGACGAGACGTGGAGCCGACAGGATATCGACCGTTACGGAGATTGTCATCGCTATACCACGGTGATGGCTCACAAAATCTCGGGATACGATGGGCAATTTCTTTTGAGATACTATACGGAACAAAGTACCGAACGTCCTAAAGTTACTTTGAAAAGTGCCCATATAATTTCCATGCAAGTGGGCCAAGTGCAGTTTAAAAATTCAATGAGTTACTTGGCCTTGCCTTTGAGTCGAATGCCTAAAACGTTTGGAATGACAGAAATGGTCAAAGTCTATTCTCCGCACTTTTTTAATACCGAAGCCAATCAACACGCCGTTCTACCCCATTTGCCTGAGGCTCACTACTATGACCCCGACAACATGCGCACCGAACAACGAGAAGCTTTCTACGCTTGGTGCCACACTCTCGCCTCGGACTCCTGTGACTTTCAGGAAGAAATGTTAAAGTATTGTCGTTCCGACGTGGACATCTTACGGCGTTGCTTTGGTAAATTTCGACAACGTATTCCTTAGTGTACCGCCAACGATTCATGCCCGAAAACACCCTGGCTGTCATAAGTCCCCAAACGACGAACTTTGTTAAACATCAATACTCGGTAAAAGCCCTACGCTGGTTACATTACTTGTGCGATAAGGAAGACAAATGGATCCAACACGCTCGCAACGGAGGAGGTGAAAAGACCATCGGAACGTATTCATTGGATGGCTGGGACTTAGAAAACCCGTAGATCGCGTACGCGTTTAACGGGTGCTTGTTTCACGGATGTCCCATCAGTTACCCTCAACGTGGCACTAAAACTCAGTTTTTACAACGGAGCATGGAAGACTTCTACCAGGCCACTTGTCAGCGTCGATTGAAAGTCAGAACAGCAAGGACACCAAGTGGTGGAAACATGGGAACACGAGTACGATCACCAATTGAAAACCGATCCCGAGTTTAAGCGCATCGTGGAAAGTTACAAGATGGTGGACCCTCTGAACCCGCGGGACAGCTTGTACGGAGGACGGACGAATGCCAACTGTTTGCTGTACCAAGCCGACGAGGAGAAAGGACAATAAATCAAATACTTGGACGTGTGTTTGCTGTATCCTTACGTGTGCAAATATTGTCACTTTCCCGCTGGTCACCCGCAATTGCTGACGCAACACATCGACCTGGACAAGATTCGACAATACGAAGGATTGATCAAATGTAAAGTCTTGCCTCCCACGAACTTGCACCTCACCATTGCCAAGGAAAACTGATGTTTCCCTTGTGCCGTACTTGTGCCGAGACGTGCAGCCAAGACCGACCTTGTCAGCACATTCAGGAAGAACGTGCCTTAACGGCAACGTGGGTCAGCGTGAAATTGTTCAAAGCTCTGGACTTGGGATAACAACTGTTAGAAGTGTACGAAATTTACCACTTTCCCAAGACAGAAAAATACCACAAGTGCGACGAGACACAGAAAGGTGTTTTCGCAGACTATGTGGATGTCTTTTTGAAACTGAAACAAGAAGCCAACCGTTATCCTTCCTGGTGCCACACTGCCGAAGACCAAAAGAAATTCGAAGAGAAATACTGGGCCACGTGGAGAAAAACGAAGGAAGGCAATCGTTTGCCAAAGTGATGCTGAATTATTTGTGGGGCAAAATGGCACAACAACCGTGTTTACCCAAGACGGAGTATTTGACAGAACCTTCCCGCTACTTCCAAATGATTCACGACAAAACCAAATACTTGAAAGATGTGGACGTCCTTCGTGAGGACTTGATCCTAGTGAATTACGAAGAAGAACTGGACTTTGTAGATGCAGACGAATTTGAAAATGTCGTCACTGCGGCCTTACTTGACAGCCCATACTCGCTTAAAATCGTACGAAGCTTTACACCAGTCAGGAGATCGCGTACTGTATTTTGACACGGACAGTTGTATCTATATCGATCGCCTGGTTCACCGACACCCTGACATCGAAGGAGACCGTTTAGGAGCCTGGACAGACGAGCATCCCGACGACAAGATTCTAAGTTATGCTAGTGGCGGTCCCAAACATTACGGCTACGAATACCGGGACAAACAATGAGAAGTGCACACCGAGTGTAAAGTGAAAGGATTGACTCTCAATTATCGCACCAGTCGACTGATGAACTTTGGTGTATTGAAAGAAGCCTTGCAGTCTGGAGAGGATCGAAATTTTAAAGTGATCACCTACGAACTGATCAAGATTGTACGTTTACCCACACACCAAATCGTCAGTCGGCCCTAGGAAAAAGTCTATCAAATCGTGTACCAAAAGCGAGTACGGCTTCCCAATCATTTTACTTTACCGTACGGTCACGCCGATATTGGTCAGCATATAAAAAACGACAACGTACAAAACCGATAGTTCATTGTAACTACCAATACCAAGTGAGAAAGATGAATCCTTTCACCCAGCAAGTATCAAGCGTAAAACTCAAGTCCAACGAGAAACTCGAGTACGATGTTGTGCCTTGCGATGATAGGAAAGCCGAACGCTGCGAACACAGCGATTCAGTATCACATCATGGTAACTTGCTATGACTATACCTACCACGGAAAGTGATGCTGTGCGTGTCAAACATGATGGATGCGAAAGCGATGCCACTCGTCATCGTTAGCCTTTTCACTTTACTGGTTTTCATGGTGGATGTCATGATGAAACCATACGGCTACCACCCTATGGATGTCATCGAAAACTGAGGAAACTCATGCGGATTTCACCGTACCCTCATCGAAATGAACCTGTGAAAGACGAATATTCGTTCCTTGTGCGATTTCCCGAATTCTGCGACTTTGGAAGTCAATTCCAAACTTTCCGAGGAAAATGGCCAAAATATCTGGGAGGAACTACCCCCGAAGAATCAGCCAGGGCCGGATTTGTCTACTTGGGCGAAGGGGATAAAGTCAAGTGCTTCACTTGCGGTCTGTCACTTCACGAGTGGGAGAAGAAAGATTCCGCTTACCAGGAACATGCTCGATGGTCTCCGGATTGTCACTACCTACCTTTAGTGGGACCTCGTCATTGAAGTGGCATACCATGTCGTTTAAGAAACCAGCTTTTCTAGGAGTCAAACGTTGGACAACACCTAGACAAGTATTTAAACCCCATTTAAAAAATAATATTCAAAGATTACCGAGCGAATTGCAAGAGAAGATCTATAAGGAAATTTGGCAGGGACTTCTCAGAGCAAAATCTCAATTGGTGACTGAGTAATGTCGAGAAATTCACAAGAGGAAATTGACAAAAGTCAACAAACAAGTCAGATTTCTCTGGATCAAGTGTGCATTCTTCCGAATATTCCGCTTTAGACAATTTACATTAGAATATTTTAATGACATTCTTGACCGTTTCCTGGCATGGCAGTGGCCAGAAATTACTCACCACATCCGTCACTTTCGCTCTAGGAGAAGTGATTGACTGACATGGTCATGGATACTTTACAAGAGAACATTCGTGGTTTGCCTGTGGAGTTGAGAGTACGCATTTACCAAGTAAAACGCAAAGAACAATTGCATCCGTTACGTCACCGATGTTCGAATCACTGATACCTAAATACTATAAGAGGAGCGACGCATGTGAAAGCGTTCTAGTGGGCAGACATTGTTCAACTGGACGAGGACAAGAAGTCTTTGGTTGCTACTCATCCTACTTCTTACAGGCTAGCCATACTACACCGAATTTCAGAAGAAAAGTTAGAGGGTTACCAAAATCTTTTACACAATGTAAGCTTAGTTCAAGAGGAAACTTCTGTGCATCATGTGTCGTGTGAGTTAGTGTCTAAATATTTTGGATCCGTCGACGGAGTACGACCACTTCTGTGCAAAAAGTACATTTATTACCTCCGACAAAAGAGATATAAAAACGGACTGCCATGGCACGACCTTTATCATTCGTGATACAACAGATTCCGAGGAAGGAAATTAATGACAATATTCAAACGGTGGAGGATTACCATCGCATTTTACGAGAACTGTGTCCATTGAATTGGGGTCGACGTGTGGTGTATGTCTTAGTGGCTTGCTTTCTGGGATGTCGTTTACTGGCCGATTCCTTGTGGACTCTTTACTAACAGTACATAAAAACCAAAACATGAAAGTGGTCCCTTTAAATGTACACGAGAGACTCATTCTGTTAAAAGTTCTGCGCTTTCATCTCGATACTTCTCGACCTCTACAGGAAATAAAGATTCGTCAGATTTTAGGTACTGAAGATGTGTACGATGATGTGTGTGTAGTTTGTGACTTACACCCTCACTGGATAGATGTACGTGACTGCAAAAGATGGGGTTTCGAGACCTGGACAAAAGAAGTGGCACGCTATGCCCAAGATTTGTAATCCTAAAAAATTAAAACGTTCAGTGAAAAAAGTAACTTTTAAACCTGTACTAGTGACAGTGCCAGAAGAAGAAGAAGAACCACTCACTACAGGACAGGACAGGACCGTCATTGATATCCCCAAAAGGCCATTCCGGGAGGACCCCTGTGTGACTGTGCTAAGAAGTGTAGAGACTCTAAGAACATTGCACACTGTCCCTACGATACCACATCTTGATCACCAAAAATGTTGTACAAAGACTTGTTTATATTCCACTATGATCGTTTTGATGTGTCTTTTATTCATGTACTTAACCATTTGGCTTTTATGCATTTTTGTCTTTCGTGTTGCTCACTATTAAAGACGGCAATAAACGTGTCCTGAAAAAAGTAAAATAACTCTTGTCTTGTCTGTCAAAAGTGACATTCCCTACATTACTATGGCACCCTCTACTGTCTCTGATCCCTCTTACTCAACTTTCAAAGTCATCGACGAACACTAAGATCGTGCTAGTTGGGAGGCCTTGTGTCTTCGCCATCCCTTTAACATGCTCATTGCCGAACCTAGCGGTTCAGGTAAAACCGAATTTGTCAAACGCTTGATCGAACATAAACATCATTTGATCGATCGTCCACCTCAACGAATCGTGTGGTGTTACAAAGAGTGGCACTCGGCATACAGCGTAAAGTCAAGGCAATTCCACCGTCTTTGTGGAAGGTATTCTTGACGAAGACGACGGGGTCGTGTCTGACCCCAGTCAAACCCATCTGGTCATCTTCGACGACATGTTAGGAGAATACGAAGAAGAAATTAAACTGTGGTTACGCGCAAAGGGCATCATCGTAATGCCAGTGTCATTTACATCACTCAAAATTTGTTTCAACAAAGTAAAGCCCATCTTACCATCAGTCTCAATGCTCATTACGTGGTCTTGTTTAAAAGCCCTAGAAATAAATCGCAAGTGCAAGTCTTATCCGAAGAGTTAGGAACGCCTTGGCTAACCCATGCGTACGACGATGCCACTCTAACTCCGCATGCCTATTTACTCGTGGATTTAAAACCCACCACCACCGATTATTTGCGATTTCGTACCCATCTGTTTCACCACTGGTGCCAAGACGGAGGGCCTATCGTGTACATGTCCCCGTCGTCGACTTAACAACAACAACAACCAAAAAAGTCTGCAAAAACCTTGGTCAATTTGGGTCTGTCTCACACATCGTCAACATGACGTTACTTCAGTCTCATCTTCACGTCAAACTGATTCGTGCCTTGTACGGCATCAGTCGCGAAAAAAATCCACTAATACGTGCTCGTGTCTTAGAAGCCAGTCTCATAGAAGTCTTACGATAGTTTACGGTGACAGCACATCAATTACTGCAAGGCATCATTCACATTCCACATCAAACCAAACGCTTTTTTGACAGAAACAAAGTAGCCTCGACGCAACTGGCCGATCCTCGCATCGATACTCAAACCAAAAAGCAAATGATTTTGGAACCCGGAATTAGCGGTTTTCTAGGAGATGTCATCATTAGCTCCCTCTTAAAATGGGATCATAATGCTCCCAAATTCGTCCCCAAGAAAAGAGCCACTCTCCGACGTACCCAGAAGAAAAAGAGCAGCAGTATTAAGACCAGGTCACAGCCTCAGCAAAAGTAAAAGAAAAGCCCACAGAAAACAACTTCTACCCGGAAGAGAGGTACTGCCGCCAGGATGCAACCTTACATTCACAAACCACGACCTTCCGCAACGGTGACAGCGTCTCCAGTAGCCTCAGGTTCCTCCACTTCTCTGTTGCTGGTGATGCCTGCCAAACCCGATTTAACTCATGTCTTTCCTAATTTGATGAAAAATTGGAAACCCGCGTCACCAAAAACTTCTCCTCCAGTTTTGACACCCTCTTCCTCTTTAGCGGCAGTGGCCGCTGCTAACAAAGTGCCTGTCCCCAAAATCAAAGTCCAAGAGAGATCGGGCGTGTTAAAGAGTTTACCGGATTTGTCCAAGCAAGAACTGCCCGATTGAGTCCGTTGGGAACCCCTCCACAACGTGTAATGCCTGCCATGAAAATGATACGACGAGCCGATAATCAGTGGAGACTCATTCCAGTATAAAAAAGACCTGAGGTAAACGATAGGTTCAGTGTTTTTGTGCTCCTGAACGCCCAAAGATTTCCACTCAAAGACGTGCACATCGTCACCATCGTCTTTCTCCTGTCCAAAAAGGAAAAGGAAAAAGAAAAGGACTGCCTCCTGGTTCAGCCAAACATTGGGACATGTTGTCCGTCCTGTCCAAAGCTCCTCCACTCATGCGAAAACATCTCATTCAAATCGCCTCCAACGATGTAATCGATACCGTGAGCAAATGTTTTCTGAATGTCTTGAAAGGCACGATACCTTTCTCTAAACATCAGAAAGAATGCTTAGCCAAACATCGACACGTTCTTCGCTAAATGGTCCAAAAGAAAATCCCCATTCGTCAAAAGAAAAAGGTATTGGTGCAACACGGAGGAATTTTACTCATGTTAGGACCCTTGCTGGGAACTATAGGAGGACCCTTGCTGAAAGGAGTATTGGGAACAATGGGAAGAATCCTGGGATGAAGATTAAATGGTCCAAGAGGATTAAAGGATTGTCTGGAATCAAACGATCTCAAACGTGATCATTGAAACCCGTTGGAAGGACGAAAACTGGCTTTAGTACTTTACAAACGATGGATGGAATACAATCGTTGGCAAGAACAACGGACCCCGAATTTATCTCCCAATCCTCATTTCACTGAGATGTCCCAGTTACAACATGAATTGCAATCATTGATCGGTTCGGAGCGATTTGAAAGAAACGGCAAAATCGCAACGGCACGGTCAATTGTTGCAAGCACTGCAACTCTTTCACCAGAAAGCTTTAGACGAAACAGCTCTACTCACTCTGAACGATTTTAAGACTCTGATGAAAAGTCCACATTTCCACCCCCCACCCCCAGTGGTCAAGACAGATGCAGACCCACGGATGTCTGAGGAATGAGAGGCACGAGAAGTCTTTCAAACATAGTCAGCAGCTCCAATCCCTAGTAAGATTGCAGAGTCCTTGTTGATCCCTTCCCCTACACCCCAAAGAGAAGAACTTAAAGCTTGGGTTAAAAAGATGATGTCCACTCCTCCTTCGAGAGAAGTCAAAAACAAAGAAGGGAAACCAGAAGTGAAAAAAGAAAAGAAGCCCAAATCCATCCCATTACCACCTCCACCACCACCACCACTACCCTCAACTACTACTCCCGTGGCACATCGGACACGTAAAGCCGTTTCTAAACCACACCCGCATCCTACCCAGCGTAGCATCAGTGAAGATTGGATAACCTATTAAAAATGGAGAAGGTGCTAGCCAGCATTTACTACAATCGATTCCCATCCTGCAGGTTACGGAGGAGTTCAGAAGTGTATCTTGCTGCCAAAACTCGACTGAAAAGTGTCCGTTTACCTCAAGTGAAACGATGGTTACAAGCAGAAGCCACGTACACCTTACACAAACCCATTCGACGAAAATTTTCCAGAAGTCGCACCCAAGTTTAGGGCATCGATCATCAATGGTAATCCGATTTAGCCGATGTCTCTCATTTGGCCACCTACAATCGTGGCTACAAATATTTGTTTTGTGTCATCGACGTCTTTTCCAAATTTGCTTGGGTCGTGCCATTGACTTCCAAATCGAGCAGTGAGTTAGTGCGAGCCCTCAAACTGGTGTTAAAACAAAGCGGGTGTCACCCTCTTCGATGGCAAACCGACAAAGGCACCGAATATCTCAACAAAGCTTTCCAAAAAGAATTAAAGAAACGTGACATTCATTTTTTCACCACCGAGAATCCCGAAACCAAAGCCAGCATCGTGGAACGTTTTCAAGGCACCTGGAAAGAACGCATGTGGAAATATTTTACGCATCAACACACTCAGGAGTACATCGACGTCTTGCCGCCCTCGTCCAAGCGTACAACCAATCTTACCAACGGAGCATCGGACGTGACCCCCAAGAAGTGACGCCCGACAACGAAGTGACCGTCTTCGAGCGCCAGTTTGGTACGTCCCCAACGGTGACTGTCCCCAAGAAAGGTGGAGTGTTGGCAGCAGGTGTTTGGGTGCGCATTGGGAAAACCAACGCACTTTCGACAAAGGTTACTTACCCAACTGGACCACCGAATTGTTTCGTGTCACTGAACGAGTGCGTGGCCGTCATCCTCGTTTATAAATTGGAAGACATGAACGGGGAAGTGTTAAAAGGAACGTTTTACTTGCCCGAGTTACAACGTGTGACCAAAAAAGAAAACGACGTGTACGAGATAGAAAGCATTCTCGATCGAAGAACCCGAAAAGTGGGAAAACGACGTGTCAAAGAAGTCAAAGTACGTTGGAAAGGATATCCTCCCAGTTTTGACTCTTTGCAAATCATCGACTATAAAAAGAAGTGACCATCATGCCCTTCAACACAGGCTCAGCTACTGCAGTGACCACTCCTTCCCCCAGTTTTTCTGTGCAACATCTACAAAAGCAACCCTTGTGGGTGTGGTGTGGAGAACGTGTGCCTAAAACGCAAATCGTTTTTTTCTGCCAAATCTTTGTGGTGTATTGTGTCATCGGTGCTGCCATTGCCAATTTGAGTTTGCAAAAAGGAGACAAACATTTGTGGACCATTTTACTCAGCAGTTGCATCGGTTACCTTCTCCACAAGAATTCTTTGAAAAATTCCTCTACCGGGAACAACAATGGGAGCCTTGCATCCATCGTCAGTCACCCTTCCAACAGTCACCATTCTAACAACAATCCTCTTTTAGATGCTCCTCTGACTTTCAGCGGCCCCTCGGACACTAGAACTCTGCAATTATGAATAACCAAGTTTACTTGACGTTACCCAGTGACAGTTCCATGGAGGTGTTTCCCCACAATACTTTGTGCTGTTACACGGCCATATTATCACAGGCCATCTAATTGGATCACGAAGCCTATTGAGAAGTGGCTTTAGTGGAAATGATTCACCCTACACAAATCAAAAACATCATTGAAAATCAAAACACTTTTACGGTGGAAGATCATGACGAGCAGGTGCAACAAAACTTGGATGAACGCACTACTGCAAGTGACTCTATGAAAACACAAGAGCCCAAATCTAAACGGGCCACCTATCGGTTGAAAATTCTCTCAGGTTATTATTTTAGTGGACAACATTTGGTGAACACGATTGCTGACAGGTTCAATACCGTGTTAATCAAAGCTTTGCGGGAAGCCAGAAAAAGTGTCACCCTCGAGTACTATAAAATAACTCGTCGCCTACTGATCACATTTTCACAGGACAAAGTATTGACCATTACATTTTTTCCTGAATTGTATGACATTTTGGGTGGAGAACCCAAGTTGATCAAGATTAGAAGCGAAATACTAGCCGTTTCCGGCAACTTGGATTTTGCGAAATATGTTCGATTCCCTGTAGAAATGAACCAAGGACTGAATTTGATCTTTGTTTACTCCGATGTGGTGGAGTACAACGTGGTGGGACACAACTCCGTACCGTTGCTGTGTGTCATTCCTTTCAAAGTGGATTCTGCCACGAACGCTGACGAGGAAGGTGGAAACACCTATCACGTTCACCTCGAATATGTACATTCTCACTATTTACCCGTCAGTAAGTCGTATTTCGACACTGTCAACATTACTGTAAAAGGAGATCTGGGACGAAATATTCCATTCACCAAAGGGAAAGTCACAGTAAAACTCCATTTTCGAAAACGATTACTCTAACCCCTTGTCAGTCATGTATCCTGTGTACCATGGAGTCGCTCGACAGCGAGGACATCGTTTAGGAGATAAGCTGAAATCGGCCTTTCGCTCGGTGGCTCCCGTTTTGAAACCGATGGTGACACGGGGATTGCACGCCTTGAACGATGCCGCGTTGACGCAAGGCAAGTATTTTCTCCAAAATGTCATCATTTACAAACAAAATCCTAAAGAAGCTTTCTTGAAAGCAGGCAAAAATGTCTTGCTTCAAACGGGCAAAGACATTTTGGGCCGACGAGAAACTCCTATAAATGCTCTGAACGCTGCTGAGTCAGGCATTCCTACCTCCCTGACCTAACAGCAAGGACAAGGCAGAAAGAGACGACGAAGACACCCCTTCAGAGGACTTCACACCCTCAGAGCTAGAAAGACTAAGAAAAGAAGAACCGTTCGAATCTTAGACATTTTTGATTATTAAATCAAAGAGAGAAAGAAAGAAAATGATGCACCGAGAGTCTTGCGCCTGTTACAAGTCGGATCTGGATCTGTTTGCCATGCCACCCACCATGATGACGATGCAAGAATCCCAATGGGTCGAATTTCATCCGGTGTCCTTTTTGACGGTTTCAGCTCCCATCGAGTTTGAAATCAAAGGACAGCCCGAAGATTACATCGATCTGAATAGCCGTTACTTGTACCTGAGACTCAAAGTTATCAACACGGACAACACCAATCTGGGAGCCGATGCCAGAGTAGCTCATGTCAACAATTTCTAGCATTCCTTATTCAGCGAAGTGGATTTGTACTTGAATAACAAACTAGTCAGAAGTAGCATATATACTTACCCTGATCGAGCGTACCTGGAAAATCTCTTGACGTACGGAAAAGAGGCCAAGAACACTCATCTGGATGCTTGCGTGGTTTGGAAACCTGACACTGCCAGTGAGGACAAGTTTAGCGACACAGCCCTGACAGCAGATGACGATCCTCAAAATGTGGGCTTTAACGACCGACGAAAGAAAATACTGCAAGGCCCTAGTTTGGAACTGATGGATCGTTTGCGTTTGGACATGTAGTTCCAAGACAAGTATTTGGTCAACGGAGTGAATATTAGCGTGAGACTGAATCGCAGCAGTGTCGCTTTCCATTTGATGGCTCATGCCAACGACTAGAAAACCATCATCCAAGAAGCCAGAGTCTACGTGCGCCGCGTAGAAGTGTTACCTAAAGCGGGAAACGACACCAGTCACACACTGAGCAGAACGACCGCAAGTATCCGATACGACGCGTAGAAGTGAAAATTTTCACCATTGCTGCTGGACTCCGATCCGAGATCGAAGATCATCTATTCCAAGGACAGTTACTCAAATGTTTAATCGTTGGTATCGTCAGCAATGCAGCCCTCAACGGAGCCCACGATCAAAATCCTTTCCAGTTTAAGCACTACAGAGTGTCCAAGATCGAAGTCAATCGCGATGGCAAGACTTTGTGTACCAGACCCTTCGAACCTAACTTTGCCCAGAAGAATTACTTGAGATCGTACTTGTCCCTGTACGAAGCTACCGGAGAGCTAGGAACCAACACCAGTCACGGCATTTCGTACGAAGATTATGTAGGAGGTTACACTTTGTGGGCCTTTGATTTCACTCCAGACCAAGGTAGCGACGAGGGACATTTCCACCCTATAAAATCCGGTTAACTGCGTGTGGGACTTCAGGTTGCAGAAGCTCTCGTCGAGACGGTGAAAGTCATCTTGTATGCCGAATTCGATAATACCATAGAAATTAACAGTTTGAGAGAAGTCATTCTAGACTATTAGAAACTATGGAAGACTCTTATCCCTCTCTGAACTGTAGAGAATCTTTGGAAATGGAATGGGAGGATACCGTGAAAGCAGAACCCCAAGACAACGACGAAGAGGACATAGTGGTGGAGTCCAGATGGCTAGAACAAGTACACCATTTAGTGTCCTGTTTTACCAAACACCTGGTGGATAAAATTACGGAATTGACCAAGAAAGATTGCTATGGATGTCAAAACGATCATCCCAGTTAAATTCAACACGATAAATGTCTGATGATGAGCCAAGAAGAAAAACTGAACGATTATCTGGACGATGCTTGGAGTCTCATCTCGGAAGAAGCAGTGTTGCCTGAGTGGTATAAAGGCTTGCGTGATCATTCCTGTCCTCCACTTACTACTCTAGAGATCTATCGCATTGAATCTTTCTTAGCCCAGATTATGGAGACGAAGCAAAGAAACGGTTACTTGTCAGAGATTTTCAAACAAAAGGTCAAAATTGAATTGATGACTTATAATTATCTGTGTGGATAGTATATATGGTGTGGTTGTGTGCGTTCGCGTACGTTCGTGTGGATAGTAGAGATGGTGTGTTTTATACGTTCGCGTTCGTTTGTGTGAATAGTACAGATGTTGTGTTTTATGCGTTCGCGTTTGTTTATGTGGACAGTATATGTGGTGTGTTTTTTCTTCTCTTCCCTTCTGTGTGGATAGTATATAATTTGTTAAGTGAGCGTAAGGGATATTTTCCTTCACGTCTGTGCTTCAAGTATATAAAGCGGAACGATCGTCATTCGCGCCATTCAACGCTGAATATTCCAAAAAATTGCTTCGAAGAAAAAAGACGCAATGAAGACACTGCA
Organism: Megalonaias nervosa; assembly: GCA_016617855.1. Classification (NCBI taxonomy): domain Eukaryota; kingdom Metazoa; phylum Mollusca; class Bivalvia; order Unionida; family Unionidae; genus Megalonaias; species Megalonaias nervosa. The sequence continues at coordinate 67,761 of JAECUM010007229.1, read as the reverse complement.
AGAGGCAGTAGATGACATGGGAATGTTGGAGGAACTTTTGGTGAGGATGCAGTACGATGAGTATAGTCCACACAGTCTGAAGATGGAGATAAACAATTTAAAGAAGATGAAGGAAAGGATAAGAGAATTGAGGAAACAAATAAAGGAGGAGAAGGAGGACAAAGATGATAGAATAAGAATGAGAGCTTGGAATGGAAAAATAGAAAAAGAAGAGATACAAAAGAGGAAAAAGAGGAGGAGGAAAGAAAAAGGAATAAGAGGAGGAGAAGGAGAAGAAAAAGAAAAAGAAGAATGTACGAGAGAAAATAAGAAGTTGGTGGAAGAAAAGAAGAAACTTAGAACAAGAAGAAGAAGAAACCCAAAGGCCCTTTTCAGGGTCACCCCTATATCTCGAAAAGATTTACTTTTTCTTGCCTAAATTTCTTTTTGTTGTTGTATAATTTAGGTATGATAGATTGATGTTCATCAATCTATAACTGTGTTGTATATGTCTATGTCTCAAACCATATTTCTATGTCTCTGTCTCTGTTGTATTTGTCCCTACCTAGGGTAGCCGCGTATTCAGGTCAGTCACTTGCAAAATTGTTACCAGTACCGTGACGTCACCCCACCTGTAACATTCCTATTGTCTGTATACAGGCCCAATATGAATCTTGTCCGTATATCGGCCCAGGTTTTTCTGTATAGTGCCCCGGGGGCTGGGGTGGGGGGGGGCTGTAACTTATTTTCCCATTGTCCGTATAGTGTCCGCCTTCACTACTGACACTGTAAAATTCAGTGATTTAGCACTTACTTTCTTGCTTCATTAAATAGACATTCCATAGAGTGCCACTTTTGCCCTCACACATCGAGATATACGTGGAATATTTACCATTCTTCTGTATATTTAATTTGCATTATTTGTTAGGGTTTTCTAAATTTAATTTTTTTAAATTTTTTTTTATTTCATTATGATAATAATAATAATAATAATAATAATAATAATAATAATAATAATAATAATAATGAGGACTTTGTATAGCGCCTAATCTTTAGAAGCTCTAAGAGTTTTACAACATTTGACAACACGTAAAAAACCCCATATATAATGATATGATTACAAAAATAAAAACAAACACCACGAAATTAGAAAACAGAAAACATGCTGTAAATATTTAAGGTAAGGATACATTATTAGGTCTTTAAGTCTGTTCTTGCAGTTGAAATAGGTGAGTTTTAAGAGTGCTCTTGAATGAGATCACTGTGTCTTTGTGTCTGAATTCAGTGGGCAATTCATTCCACGTTGCTGGGCCCTGGTATGCAAAAGAACGTTGTCCATATGATTTCATTTTCATAGTGGAAATAATGAGAATACGAGTGTCAGAAGAGGAGCATAAGTATCTTGCTGGTGTGTACACATGAATGAGGTCAGATAGGTATGTTGGACTGGAGCCCGTCAGTGAAACGTAGCACAGAGAACAAATTTTGTGTTTAATTCTGGATCGTATGGATAGCCAGTGTAGGGTACAGAGCAGGGGAGAGGCGTGCTCTGATCGTGGTACTCTAAGGATGATTCGAGCAGCTGTATTTTGAACTTTTTGAAGTTTCTGAAGTAGATATTGAGACGAACCAGACAGAATTGAGTTACAATAGTCCAATCTTGAAAGTACTAAGGAACACACAAGTGTTTTAGTGGCATCAACTGAAAGATACTTGCGAATGGAGCTGATTCGTCTCAGCTCAAGATATGCAGTCTTGCATATGTTCATGACATGTTGGTGCAATGAGAGAGTACTGTCAAGAGTAACACCTAGGTTTCGTACTGACTGTGTGAATTTAATGTTGGTGTTGCTGATATTTATTGTCGGAGATAAAGAATGTGAATGAGAAAGTCTTTGTGTTGTAATCAGAATGGCTTCAGTTTTATCATCATTCATCTGCAGCTTGTTACATGTCATCCATGATTTCACATAGGAAATGCACCTCTCTATGCCTTGGATGGTAGCTTCAACTTCAGTTGGGTGGCTAGATTTGTATATTTGGGTGTCATCAGCATACAATTGGTGAGACACTGGATGATGATCTATGACACTTGAGAGTGACTGAGTGTATAGAATGAAAAGAACAGTCCAAGAACAGACCCTTGTGGAACACCACAGCATAGATCAAATGAGCTGGAGTGTTTTCCATTTGTGGACACAATCTGTGTCCTGTTGACCAAGTAGAACTTGAACCTTAGTAAGGCTGTATCGTGAATGCCAAATACATGCTGGAGACGGTGAAGTAATATATCATGGTCTATTGTGTCAGATGCTGCAGACAAGTCAAGGACTGTGAGGACTGTAATCTTTCCGCTATCCAAAGCAGAGAGAAGGTCATTAACTAGTTTCAGAAGAGTAGTTTCAGTACTGTGGCAAGGGCGATATGCAGACTGTACATTGCTAAAAAGACTGTTTGAATTCAGATGAGATACAAGTTGGGATAGAACAGCTTTTTCTAAGATTTTTGACATGAATGTGAGATTAGAAACTGGGCGATAGTTCTTTAAATCGTTATGGTCGAGTGTTGGTTTCTTCAGCAGAGGCTTTACAATGGCAGTTTTGTAAAATGATGGGAATTCCCCAGATGAGAGAGAGGTATTAATAACATCAGTTAGTGAAGGCAATATTGGATCTAAGCACTCTAGCAGCAGTGATGTCGGAATCGGATCAAGTTCACCTGACTTTGGTGCACTCTTCATCACGATTGTACGTACTAAATCCATAGAGACAGGTTCAAATGCTGCTAACGGTTGCCGCTGAAATTCTGTATCAGAACTGTATGGTGACGACGAGTCAGTTGAAATTGTGTTGTCAAGTTTATCTCTGATGGTTTGTACTTTGTCACGGAAGAAATTTGCAAACAGGTCCGGGAGGTCGACTAGAGAGAAGGTAGCTGGAAGTGGTGTACATTTGTTCCTTGACATTAGCTTGTTAGTAATCTCGAATAGCTCTTTGCAGCTGGAACTTTCCGTGATCTTAGTACTGTAGTGGGCTGATTTCGCTGCATGGACTATGTGACATTCTTCTTAGCGGCTTCATAGATTTGCTTATGAATAGTGAGTCTGGTGGAAAGCCGAAGCCTCTCAGCTTTACGGCGGTCTCTTTTAGCAGTGCGACGCTGGTCGCTAACATTGCTCTACCACGGAGAACACTTTTGAATTGATACTCTGCACTTGGTTGCTGGGGCATGTTTGTCAAGCAATGAACGCAGGCAGTTATCGAGTGTTTCTGCTGTAGGAGGTAAGCTAGTTGTTAGGTTTGCTTGGATGTCATGCATTAGTTGGGTTCTGTTTATCATACGGAGGTTTCTCTTAGTAGCAAATAAAGGTGGAGGGGTAGGGACTGATAAGTCAAGATGGCATATAATGCAGAGGTGATCTGATGCAAGTTCGTGGGACACCAGGGAGGACCGCCTGATGTTTTTAGCCAAGTTTCTGTCAGAAAAAAGACGTCGATATTCTGATTGTTGATAAAATTAACTATTTCTGTGCGCTTTTCCGGTGGTCCTACTGATTGGGCATTGAATAATGCGATGCGCAGTAGTATCTCTTGGATAGTTGACACAAAGGTTGACGATTTAATAGGGATTTGAATTAGGCTATCTAAATTAAAGGTCGCATTTTTAAATTTCTATGCCGGAAAAGGGCGAAAGGGAGATAACTGGAATTCTTCTTCCTGTTCTACGCAGGCCAGCTTTGAAACAATGCTTCTTTTCTCGCTTCCGTTTACATTTAAGGAATGATGAATGCAGTCCCAGGTCGTTTAGTCTAGTGCACAATGTAGTGTGGAGAGCCAAGGAGTGGTCATTTAAAGCAATTAATGAGGGTCCATCATAGCATGAACGAGTGGACTGGCGAGTATTACGTGATGGCGGTTTGTTCAAGAAGAAATGAAGTTGTAGCAGTGGAGGAAGACAGCTGAGAAAAGGTCTAATTTTTCTCGTTTCCAAAACAAGATGATGAAGAAAAACATTCGAATAGAACAGCCAATGCATGATGAACACAATAACGCAGACGAAGACAGACAACAAGCACATATATTATGAAAAACGGCACAAAAATCCGGGACAGCTGCTTCAAGCAAGTTAAGCGATAGCGGCCATCTTGAATTTTATACTATTGTAATGTAACATTGTATGTTGGACTTAACCTTGTCAAATATCAAGTTTATTTTCTACTCGACCTGAATTATTGATTTTTTTTTTTTAAATTCTGTAAACAACTTTCAAGAACTTTCAAGAAGGTTATTTTCCATTAGGTAATTTTTTTTCTAGAAAATGTCAATTGTGACCTGTTGTCAAGTGGAAGACTATATAATCTTGTTACTGGATAGATTATTCATTTGTGTTTTCAGATGTATGTATGTATGTATGTATGTATGTATGTATGTATGTATGTGTGTGTGTGTGTGTGTGTATATACATATATATATATATATATATATATATATATATATATATATATATATATATATATATAAACTGCTTGGTACATCTACACCTAAAATATCTATGGTACTTGTGAAAAATTATTTAGTGTATGTAGATGTGGTCATTTAGGCACATTTACACATGTTAAATGAAATATTAATTGTTGTTCTTCAATTTAATACTAATATAGTCATCCCTTGTCCCTTCTGCAACCGAACCTTCCGCGCAAGGATTGGCCTCATCAACCACCTGCGCACGCACAGAACAGAACCAGTCCCTCCAATCCACGGATGAATAGAGTGGTCTTCGTCGACTCGACGGACGAACAACAAACAAAACAAGAATAACAATATAGTTTAACCAAAATCTATTCAATCCTGATTATTCAGTGACAAGCACCGTAGGTCTACTATACGAACTTCAAGACGAAAATGTTTGATCGCTGTGGACTTTTACAATGGCGACCAGGTACTAAACTAGGTCAAGAGAAGAGCACGTCAAGTTTAATCATCCCAATATTGGGTAGTAGGAAATTGGGGGGGGGGGAGGGGGGCACATGCGCAGCTTTTATTACGACATAACAGCACGTGACATTAAATACAGTTTGTACATCATCACACCTTTAGTTGACCGTGTCCAAAAATGTCCCGGTACTTATACATTGAGTTTTTGGACGAATTCATAATGTATCATTTAATGTTCTGTAAATTACGAACATTGAAAAAACAAATATCCACTGGTATGAATATGTTTATGATTTTTTAAAAAATATAGATTTATGTAAAATGTATCGTTATACAAAATTAATGTTATCAACTAAAACAATGCCCACCGTTAATTATCAGCTAAATCTATAATGTATTATTTAATTGTATTGTATCATTAAGTACTTGCCATTGCAACTTGACTATGTTTATCTAACATAGTTTGAGACATTATAAAATAGATGAAATGAGTACAGCGTCACCCGATGCTTTACTTCCGTTTGCTCGAACGCTGGACATGATAACAATGAAGCTCTAGAGTATACGTACGCAGTGCTTATGTATAGAAAAAGGTCATGTGACCAACAGCCAACCTGACTGTACTGCGCTCGCTGACAAAAAGAGTGCAAACGGCAGATTAGCATGTATTGGCAGTGAGTACACGGCAAAACATTGGAATTACGGAATAAATTGACAATGTCGTGGCTAAATTATACATGACACAAGGTAATTTCATTATACTTTTATGACAAACAATGTAAAATACACACACACACACACACACACATAATACATACCGAATTTGTTTATCCTATTGGCTCAAAACATAATCCCAAGGAAAGTTTACACATCCGTTACGACGAACCATATCAAGAATATGGTTCATCGTAACGGTGCATGTGTACACTTTTCATGGGATTTATTTCAGTGTTTATATAATCAATGATAAAAGTTGCAATAGCCTGTCGACAATATACTGTAAATTACGGTTACAAGGCACACATACTGTACTATATTTAATGCTTTATTGTTGTTGTTGTTGCTTCTTAAGCCTACTATAATGTTCTAAAAATCTATTATTAATATTAATTAAACATGAAAATGCCCCAAATTCCGCCGCCGCCCCCCCGCCTCGTGGACAATCGTAGCAAGATAAGGGCGAGAATCCATGAAAAGACGAGCGTAGAGGATTTTCCATTGGATTTCGTTTATGTCATACGACTAGCTAGCGAGCGAGCGAGCGAGAGAGAGAGAGAGAGAGAGAGAGAGAGAGAGAGAGAGAGAGAGAGAGAAACAATTTTATGGTCGGTAGTAATGTTAATTAAAGCAGAATAATGACTTAGATCAACAGTAAATACATTAAATATTTTAATTACCTCTTGTTGGTTCGTCATTTCGCTTAGTTTCTACGCTACACTTATTTAATGAATGGCTGAGCGTTCAGTGTTTGTAGATCTCTACTTTATTCTTTAAAGCCATCTTTCATGTTTAAATCATAAATGTGTCTTATATTGATTTAATCAATGTGAATAAAAATAGAAACTTAAAAAAACCCCCAAAATAATCAACTTATCAATATGCAAAGGTGATTGTGAATAGCCACAAAAGACACAGAACTACATTTTGTAGAGGACACACTCGGCAGGGATGTGAGGAGTTCATTCACTTGATCAATACACAGTTGCCTGTAGTCAATCTCAACTCCATTCAAAGGGCAAATATGTGTATTTGTATGTGATATAAATAAAATATATGCATAGTATGTACGCTGGATCAATGATATACCACTCTTTGTATACATTTTTCGTTAAAAGGAAACTCGGCAAGCCTCTTTTCCTTTTAATGAAAAATGTATACCTCTCGTGCTATATCACTGATACAGCGTAAATATATTCTCTCTCTCTCTCTCTCTCTCTCTCTCTCTCTCTCTCTCTCTCATCGAGAGAGATTTCGTTTCGGTTTTAAACTTTTCTCATTTTCCCATAGATGCATTGGGGATTCACTGTTATTGTTTAAACAATGGAAAATTATTCGCCTATGCTTCCTGTTTCACCGGAAAAAAAACGTCTTTATCTGAGCATGATTTTCTACGATTAGTCTATTTGACGCATCTAGACAAAATGTATACACAGTGAATTGTACTCGTCACAAATAGTGAAAGGAATAGTTTGTGGCTTTCTAGACGCGTTCGAGAACCAGTTAGGAAATTTGCGTAATTAAATTTACCACGATAAGTGCCTAAAGCGCCGATTGTTTTTCCCGCGAAATGTAAGTTGTGTAACAATTTGGTCTAGGCGGATGTTGAAGTGGTTTACGAGAATCAGCAAGGACGGGGTTAGGAAAAAGAGAGAGTGAATGTCATAAATATATTAGAAATTAGTTTAAATAGTTGTGTATAAGTGTTCTTGAAGTATGAATTAATAAGAAAATGTACAAAACTGAATTTAGGCGCTCCGAAGTTACATACAGTATAGCCTGGAACGCTGTATTATCGCGGTACTTAAAGTTCTTATCGGTACATATTAAACTGTTTTGCTATTGCTGCTTACTTATAATTTGTAAAGTTTCTATGACTCTCCCTCTTTTTATTCGTATAAAAAATCGTTGTCAATCGAAGCGCGTAAATGTAAATAAAACGGCATATAATGGCTGACCCAGATTAATGTACGATGGGGGAAGAACTCTATATTATCGCGGTATTAGCCTAACTTACGTATGGTAGCACGCAGGTATTATAATAAACATAAATTGCAGCATACGTATGAGAAGGAATGACCACGCTTGTACGGGCAGAATATTTCCAAAATAAACACAAGGATCCAATGATCAAATCGAACACAAAAATGTAATTAAATTGGAAAGCCGTGAATAAGAACATTGCAAATTAAAAACAATAACTTTATATGAATTTAAGTGCAATGTGGGCAAAAATTTTAAATTTATAAAAAAAAATTGGTATAATATTGTTACTATTATTATGATTATTATTGAAGTATTACTGATTTCAAGACAGTGTAACTGTTACTGTATTCTTTTTTATGTACGAGAAGCATGATCATAAACAACATTTTGTCAATTTTGGTCCATATTTGCTACCATGGAATGAAATTGCAAGGTTAACTTTGTAAGGACATGTATGTCACCATCAGTATATGACTTACAATCATCAAACATCAGACAATACAATGAATATATTTCGTAATCATAGCCAATGCAAGTATAGCAAGTTCGACTGGAGTGCTGTATATGATGATCAACAGAATTACACTTTGCAAAAAAGTGATGTTGATTCTTTTTCATTGTAAACTCGTAAAAAAATGTTGACAATTTAGAGAAAACTGTGTTATAAGATATTTGCATCCTTACTGGTTACAGCTTTACATCCATAAACTATTGCTAGACGGTACGTGTCCAGAATTAAGTGGAAAATCCCATTTGCCACAATAATATAGAGCCCACGATAAACAGAGTTGGAGTATACACTGCTGTCAGGCTATTCTGCGAATGTAAGGTTTTTGTCACCAATATTGACACAAAACACATACCGAATTTGACACTGACAAAAATAAAATACTGCAATGCTTACCGTTTTAAAGGAGTTAGTTGTCACCAGAATATTCTGTTCAAAATAATATTAGTTTTGGACAAGGCATACTACCCCTGTGTTTTAAAGACTTGTGATATGTCGGCCTATTCTGCGAATAGCTTTGAAAAGATATGTTTATGCATTGGCTATGGAAATGAAATACAGTACTTTGGAGTCTTTCTGTCAGCATTTCAGACAAGGAACTGGGTTAGGTTTATAGCTGGTTTTACAAAATTCAACATAATGCCACTAAATGGCAAAATATATTAAGTAAACTAATCTGATCTTGTAAAAAATTTGGTAAAAGTTCAACATTTTATAAAACTAAGCTATTATGTGGAAGAAAAACAACAATGAATAGGATGTAATGTGTTGAAAACGTCGTCTTTATGGGGAAAAAGTTTCTAAAGAATTTAGAAACAGACTATACACCGTTGGAATTTCTTGAGAATCCCATTCAAGCGGCCAATTGACATGTTGTATAACAGACAGTAAAGTCTGTGTGGGACAACTTGCAAAATTGGAAACTTGGATTAAGATGCAGTATTGTTCTAAGGTGAACATTTCCATCTTTTAAATAATGTTTTTATTTGTATGATTCTAAAAGGTAAATATTAAATAGGATTTTCTGGGTTACAAGTTCAAAAAATGTCATGGAGTGGGTCTTCATGTTGACATTTAGAAATCACATTTCATATTTAGAACAGAAATGTGGGATATTTTTGTACACTTTATGAATATTACTTTCTTTAATTAAAGGGCAATCATTCTTTCTTGCTACATCGGGATTTTTGACCAAAAATAACACGTCCAATATTTACAGAAATGATGTATCATTGAGCAGAATTACCTGATGTACAGAATTGGCTGACATGGTGGTACTCCAATGCTTTGTTATCACGGGCTCTATATTATCGCGGCAAACAAGATTTCCTGATTAATTTTGGACACATGCCATGAAGCGATTGCTTACTGGTGTAAAGATATAGCTAGTAAGAAAGCATACATGTTATAGCTCAATTTCCTCTAATATGTCAAGGTTTTTTTTCATATTTACATTGAAAAACGATGAACATCAATTTTTTGGTAAAGTGCATGTAATTCCGTTGATCATCATATACGAAACTCCTGTCAAACTTATGATACCTGCATTGGCTTTGATTGTGAAATATACTCGGTGTATCATCTCAAGTTTGATGATTATAGGTCATATACCAATGGTGACGTAAATGTCCTAACAAGGTTGGAATTTCATTCCATGGTAGCCAATATTGACAGAAAGTTGCTTATGATCATACTTATCATATATAAATAGGGAAACAATAACAGTTAAATTTTATTTAAATCAGTAATACTTAAATAATAGTAATAATAATATTATTAATAATTTTTTATGTAGTTATATTTCTTTGCCCACATTGCTTTTAAAATTTTATAAAATGTCAGATAATATTTGGGTTTTTAAAAACTTGTTAATGTTGTTATACATGGATTTCAACATTAATTACGTTTGTGTGCTCGATTTAATCATTGGATCCTTTTGATATTGTTGTGGAAATATTTTGCCAGTGCAAGTGTGAACATTCCTTATTATAGATAAGTTGTAATCTATGTTTATTAAAACATGTGCATGCTACAGTACCTAAGTTAGGAAATACCGCAGTAAGATAGAGTTGTTCCCCATGGTACGTTAATTTGGGTCAGCCACCATATGCTGTAAGTAAGCAGCAATAGCAAAACGGTTGTAATATGTTCAGATAACATTTAAGTACCGTGATAATACAGTGTTCCAGGCTGTTTGGGTGAGCACAGTTTTTGTTGGCTTGTCTTTAGAATTTAAATAGTCAAAGAGACTGTTTTCCGCCACTTTTTGTTATTTTTCTAACAAGTATCTAAGAGCTCATTGGTCGAAGTGTATGGCAGCAGTTTCCACACAGGCGTCAGATTCGTTTTAGCACCTACTATTGTGAGTGCAATTCTTTAGTAACCTGTTTCCATTGCCGATTACGATCAACAAAGCATATAGGAATTTGTCAGACAAAAGCATGACCAACATAGAGGACGTCGTCAAGAAACTATGGTCTGACGATCAAGATTCTATGGTTCCTCCAGTTCCCAATGTAGCAGATGGAAGGACAGCAATACTGTCCAGCTGCCCACTCACCACAGAACACATGAAATTGCACCAATAATGTCTAATAAAAGTATTTTTAGTAGTTTGGGGTGTTTAGTAATGCTTCAAAATGTGAAAATGGGCATTTTTAAATAATTGATTGAAATGATGGAGTTGGGTGATAACTGGTCACTTTAACTGATAGCACTGACCAGTCTGACTAAACATCTCCAGACTTGTATAAAATACCCCAAGACTCCCAAGAACACAAAAAACTTTACTGGGCACCCTTCTTAAACCTTCAGGAAACACAAAAAGTATTGCATGCATAGTTTTGTATTTCGTTTGTGGGAAGAATAATGCGCTGAAGAGCTGCCATCGGAAGTACTATATTTACCTTATATGTTGGGACACTAAATTAATTTTAAAAGTAATTTTTTTGTGCACTGTATGTTTTGGGACACATCTGTTCTTTTTGAGTCCTAAGATGTGGGACATCTTTTAAACCATTCGAAAATTACATGTCGGAAAATGCACTCCAACTGAAATTTTATTTTAAAAAATATAAAACTGTACTCGAGATAAAACTTTTTAATGCACTGCAACAGCATCTCATCAACACAACCCTTCTTCTGCACATGTACAATCCATTCTTTTGGTGCATGAATATTTTTTTTAGCGTTCTCATACTGTGAAAAATTGTTAGAGGCAACACATCACCTGAAGCGGAAACTGCAAGTACTAAAGTCAGTTTTTTTCAAATCTGCACCAGTCTAATTCTCACACTTCTGACCCTCATCTTATTGTCAGTCTGTCGAGGAATGTGATCAAAGTACACTTAGAATCTCATCCATGTTAATGATCATATTGTCGGCAAAATCATCTGCTTCTCTTCTGGCCTTCATGAATTCATCACATGATTTTACTTTCTCCAAATCTTTTGGGCGATGCTGGGTCATCGATGTCCATGCACGAAGCACTAAATTGTGTCTCTTTAAAAATTGTTTCATTGTTTCAATTCATTTTTCAAATTACTGTTAATAATGGTGAAATGGAACCAAAGTTAGCTTCCATATCTCGGTTATCTTTGTATATTCCCAAAATTTTTTTTTAAAAATTGGCTCACTTAAAAGAATCCATAGTAAGCTTAGTCACCTAACATCATGTCATGCGTGAATGGCAGTTGTCTTCAGTATATTGGTTGATTATTTCCCTCTCGTTTGTGAAATCATCTGCTTGTCTTCTGGCCTGTATGAAATCATCATGTGATTTTATTTTCTCCAAATATTCTGGGTGACGCTGGGTCATGGACATACATGCACGAAGCACTATATTGTGTCACTTTAAAATTTGTTCCATTGTTTCAATTTGTTTTCAAAATTCCCGTGAATATCGGTGAAAAGGAACCAAAGTTTGTTTCCATATCTTGGCTGCCTTTGTATATTCAAAAAAAACCCCCAAAACACAATATCGGCACACTTAAAAGAATCCATAGTCAGCTTCCAAGGTCTGCTTGCTTTGCAATAAAATAACCTTTGTATTGATTATCCTTTAATTATAAAAAAAAGTAACCAAAGTCGGTTTCTGAGGTTGGCTTGCTTTGTGATAAAAATAACCTTCGTCTTTGATGTCCTGTTGGTAAGTTCAAAGAAGGAGTTTACCGCTCGTTGCCAGTTGTTTATTCCCCACTTGGCTGGGCTTCTATGTGCTTGGCATCTGTAGTACTAATTAATATAAAGGAGCATTGATGTCTGCGGGTAAATAGTAATGATTCTTTTGTAACCCGTGCTGGTGAAAAGATTGTCACTTGCACTAAGTGACTGTGTTTTCAAATAATGATTTTTATTTCCAAGATACTGTCATACAGTAGACCTGGATATAATTCAGTCTTGATTATTTTGCACCTAACACCATGTCATGCGTGAATGACAGTTGTCTTCAAGATATTGGTTGATTATTTCCCTATTGTTTGCGATTTTGTTGGATCCAGTTTTCAGTTTTATAATATATTCAAACCTTTGAGCACAACCAAACAATTTGTTTCTCAATGTTCATGTCAATGAACAACGTGGCGCGTGTTATTGGACATAAGCAATACATGCTACAGTATGTAAGCCTATGCTACATATATGGATTTCGTGGATATATTTTATTCTTTAATGCTCATGTTGAAAGAAAAGGAAGAAATGATAACAATACAAGGTTAGTTTCTTTCTTGTTATTATCAAATAAGTGGGTTTTTTTTACTTATTTTATTGCAACCTGCATTGGGAGGGGGGGGAGCTCAAATACAATACAAATTTATTTCGTTTCTTGTGTCTTGGGACATATGACCTAGGTGAATAAAAGTTTCACCATAAGTTCTGGGACAGGAAAAAAATAATTATTTTATCATGTCCCAATATATACGGTAAATACGGTAACTCTTCCATTTGTAACAAAAAAAATTTCTACATCACAGAAGACAACAAAACACTTTCAGACATGAAAGCTAATAAAATTGTTTCATATTGGCAGTGCTATTCAATGTAAAAGTTAAAATGAAAAATGTTTCATAAATTTAGAAATCACACATTTGCATTCCTGTTATGGGTGACTTATCCTAACAAGTGGAGAGATTTCTCAATAACAAACAAGGGCAACTTCTTACAAATTGTGCAAAATCTTACAAGTGGGATGACTATGCAAGGGGGCAAACAATAAATTATACATATAGTAGATATTTTTTTCTAATTCAAAAAAGATTGGTTTGTGTTATTATTTACTGACACGAACGTGCGATCGTAAGGTAGAATGAGAAAATGATTGCATTTACAGATATATTTGAAATATAAATGATTATACATTTGCATTTCAATGGCCTTTAGATTGGGACATGTTCAGACGTGGAAGCCCTGCTTTGTTCTGATAACTGCGTCAAATCGAGCTGCAAGTTCTTACAGTATAACTGTCACAGGTTAAACATTTATTATCCTTGCCAATGTAAAACAATTGTGAAAGTTTTCATGGTTGTATCTAATTTAGGTTTATATTCTCTTGAGTAACAGAAGAAATTAAAACAATTAGAAGAAAACAACTCTTTATCTTTCATCATTTAGTAGATTCCTTTCATAAGCATACAAGAAGATTTGGAGCAGCAATTAATTAAATCATTTGTCATCATCAGCTCAAAGCCATGATGTAATTATAATTGGATTAAGGTCATGCACAACCATGTAAAAACATGACAAGATCTGTTTAAGTACATATTATGACATTCAGGATTATTACAAGTTAGGAGTGAGGGCATGTTCCTGCTAAAATCCTCTTTGATAAGTTCCATAATTTTTAAAAAAATACAAGTTAGGATTTCTTGATTAGATAAACTTTCACATATTTATTAACACACTAGATTGCACCTTTCAAGATGAAAGTAGTTAAGTTAATTTGCCTTTATTTCCTTAACATATATAGATATAATTTAGAAATTCTCGATCTTACAAGTAAAGAACTAAAATAAATTGACAAATCATCCAAGTAGCCTGAGTTGTCAGTTAACCGATGACCCAGGGTACCTGGACGGTTGACAAATTACATTATGAGTTCTTCCTGTCTTGAAAACTACAGAATATTATAAAGACAGAAACAATATAAAAGAGAAAACCTAAAAGAGAATTAAACATTCCAAATCCTATAAATTTATGCAACAACAATTTAATATATAGAATCATGAATATAAATCTAAATAACCAAACTTTATAATAATTTCAATTAATTATATAAAAATGACCAATTTTCAGTTTTTAAATATTAATTCACAAGCCAAACAAATAAAAATACTTTCATTGGACATCATTGGTACAATTTGATTTTTCCTCGGTGAGACAGTGACCATGATATGTATGATTGGGGGATCGGGTCTATCTTATTGCCTGACCAATTGGCGCTGCCTAGCTTGTTCCATGTTAGTTCATGTTGGAAGTTTAGGTGAAATATTAAAGAACATATCACATAGTTGGAACCCAGTATTAACACTGTTGCACAGATTACTTTAGTCATACTATACCGACTTGGATGCCTTTTTACATCCATGCACAGTGAAGTAGTTCGGTTTTAACAGCAGCAATAGCTTACCCACGGCAATTGTTTAGCTTTCTTTTCATGCCAAAAAAACGTACCATCCGTTTGATATGTGTACATCCTCCTTTAGAGTGAAGAACTATCAGTATGATGCAATTCTTCTTCCCGCTCATTTGTCCCTGCTATGTTATGTGCACAACAAACAGAGCTAGCTCATCTTTTTCAAGGACGTTGATGTGATCAGATGAGTGCCAAGCACCAGAGAAAAATTGACAGTTGCAGTGTTTTTTCTAACTGCAGTTGTGATCTGGCCTCTCAGTAATTATATCTAATAGTGTTACATTATCCGTTCATTTTTATTCCCAAATTTTTATGTATAGGTAACCTTTTCCCTCCAGTTTCGGTTCCTCCAGGGACTTGGGTTTACTTCGTGTACACCTGCAGGGGTCGGATACACTATCATTTTATATCTAGGTACCAGTAAGTAATTTATGCAAGGAATGATGACAGTGTGTCACTGCCTCCCATGGAGGAGATGCACCGCTCATCCCATGGCGTGTTGCTGCCTCCCCTTGCGGAGGAGATGCACCGCTCACCTCTTAGTATGTTTCTGCCTCCCATTGTGGACAATATGCACCACTCATGGCGTGTTGCTACCTTCCATGAAGGAGCTGCACCACTCATCTTATGGCGTGTCACTGCCTCCCATTGAGGAAGAGATGCACTGCCTGTACCATAGTGTGTTGCTACTTCTCTTGGAGGAGGAGATGCAACACTTTCCTCATAGAGTATCTCTGCCTCCCATCGAGGAGGAAATGCACCACCACCACCCTGTCAGAGATAATGTGTCGCACCCTTCCACTGGGAGGGATCAGCAACACACCTCCCTTAGAAATGCATCAGTTGACGATCCTGTATCCTCTGATCATCATATTAAGGCCTCACGGTATGGGGATAGGTTCGGACTGAGTTCCCTCCTCCCCACCCTCTACTACCTCATGAACATTGGGAGTCCAACCAGCGGGCTCAGATTAGGATAGGGGATCGAATCGGTAATCCCCCCTTTCCTATTATCCCAATGAATCCCTATGGGATACGGGGCCCTCCACCTCGGGTCTGGTCATGTATGCCCCTTTGGGCTTTTGGATCTTGCTCTCATAAAAGAGGCGATGTCGCGGCTCATGTCCTGCCATCACCTCATCATCGGGTGGAAACTTTTCGGAAGGCTAGAGGTGTCACTTCTTCCAGGACTGACAGACGTTCTCATCTCTCTCCAGCTCTTGCCACTCCTTCAGCCCCTACTCACCATGTTGCAGTACGGGACGTTGTGCAGAGTGTTCCTATACCCTCTTCACCTCCTAGGGATTTAGTGATTCCTACACACTCTCCAGCTCAGTGTCCTCGATAATGCTATCTTCATTGCAGTAGACTCTAATCACTTTGACATGGAGGAAGCGCAAGTGACGCCTGCACTTATGCCTGGTTCTTGATCTTTGTTAGATGTGGAAGAAGAGGTTTGGTCTTTTGACAAGGCAATAAATGAAGTCTGTTGCTTTTTACCCCCTGACTTGCGCTCAAAACCTGCTGCATGGCCTAGAAAGATCATTTCCAGTCTGGAGAAAATCTTGGGGGCTCAACCTCAACCAGACCTCCTCCTCCTTCCTCATTCTTCTATTATTGAGGAAATTGCTGACAGGTTTTCGACAGAACTAAATATTAATCGACAGCATCAAGGGTGAACCGTTCCCTCCTCAATGTTGCGACCTTTGGTTTCTTCTGCCAGTTATTGGTATATTCACCAAAGTTTCTCACGAAACCTCCCCAACTCGATGCTGGTGTGGCCAAGATGGGTATTTCAAATGGAGCCCAGGCACGCCTTCCTGTTCAAGACATTGAAACTAAAGAACAGAAGGTCTGACTGCTTGTCACCATAGCTTCTCATGCCGATCTCTTCTCAGCTGCTTCTTTTAGCATGCTGAGGGAAGCATCCTTGAACCCAGGCGCCCTTCAACACGTGCTGGAAGCTGTGGCCAAGACATCTCAGCGTGCACTTTATGTTTCTATGGATTTGTAGGCGGAACTTCACATGCACCGTGATGTTGCGTTGGACTCATCAAAGGTACTTCATGATCACAGTAAAGACATCCTTTGGGCTGCTCCACTTGAAGCTGAGAGACTGTTTGGAGGCCTCGTTCCTTCTGTGGCATCTCAAGACTTGTTGGATCATCAACATAGATCCTTCACATCCACTCCTGGCCCATTGCAGTTGGCCAGGAAGCGTGTCAGTGTGAATCATCCTCAAGGGTCTTCTGCTAAGTTCTTCAAGCAGACACAGCCTCAGTTCAATATGTAACCTCAAAATGAGCCTCCTCCTTTTTGTCAGTCTGGTTCCCAGAAACTGAAAAACAGAGATGGCTGAAAAAACCTGGAAAGGAAGGAGGCAGTTTCCACAGCCCCCTTCTTTTCCCAAAGGATGGGGTGGCAGACAGCCGTAGGGACTTGAACCCTCTCCTGTTGCACATCCTTCTGCCACGTATTCCCATAGGTGCTCGCCTAGGCCAATTGTCAGAGACCTTGTTGAGCATCATGGACGATGAATGGGTCCTTTCTATAGTGAACGAAGGGTACCGACTCCAGTTTTGGGAACTACCTCCTCTGTCCGGGACCCGTCTTTCTTCACCAATCCAGTCTGGTGAAACTGAGGAAGTGCACATCCTTTTACAAAAAGAGGCAGTCGAGAGGGTCATGAACAATCTGTCACCCACCTTCTATTCCCGTATCTTCCTAGTCACCAAGAAAAGTAGAAAGTTCCACATTATAATTGACCTCTCCGCTTTAAACCAGTTTCTTCTGGAAGAACCTTTCAAGATGGAGACCACCTCCTCAATCCAGAATGCGCTTCGACAGTCCGATTGGGCTGTCTCCATCGACCTTCAGGATGGCTATATACACATCCCTATATTACGTCCTCACCACAAATATCTCTGGTTTTGCTCTGAGCAGGAAGTTTTTCAATTCTGGGTCCTACCATTTGGAATTTCTTTTGTGCCCAGAGTTTTTACCTGAGTAATGGGAATAGTGGCGGGATACCTCTGGTTACTGGGATACCAATTCTCCAGTATTTTGACGACTGGCTGATCCACAATGTTCAAATCCAGCCCCTTCATCGGGATCTGTACTGCTTTTGGTCCGTGTTAACTCAGTTGGGCCTTTTGCCCGACCTCGAGAAATCAGAACTCACTCCATTGCAAGACTTTGTTTACATGGGAATGAATTTCCTCACAAACCAGAACTTAAGAGTTCCACTGGATTGGATAGATCAAATCCTAGCCCAGTTAGAGACACTACGAGCAGTAAGCTTGACTGTACCTATCCCTTCCAGGAACCTTGAAAGCCGCTGCCAACTTGGTTCGATTAGGACGTGACCTCTACAGTTCCTCCTTCTCGCAGGTTGGAAACCTCACAAAGATCCTCTATCAACAGTGATCTTTTTAGGACTATCATTTCATTACCATTTACAGTGGTGGATCAATCGGGACAGATTCATCATTGGAGTCCCCATGCATGCACCTGAACCCCACTCCTATCTATTCGCCGATGTGACAGATTCCGGTTGCGGTGCTTGTTTAAACCAGAGGGTAAAATTCTAAAGGGACATTGAACCCAGTCTGAATCATCCCTCCACATAAACAACCTAGAAATGAAGGCTGTATACCTAGTATTGCAATGGTGTATCAAGAGAGTAAGGGGTCAATGTGTCATAGTCTCCTCCGACAACACGTCCGTTGTAGCTTATCTTCATTGTCAAGGAGGCACACATGCCCCTTCTCTTTGTGTAGAAGTCTGGAACCTCCTATGCTGGGCCACGTCAGAGAACATAACACTCAGAGTTCAGCATATTCCGGGCAAACAAAACGTTTTGGTGGACAGTCTTTCCAGAACTGGCAGAGCCATCCTGTTCTTGCTGTGGGGAAGGCCCCTAGTGGATCTGTTTGCAACCAAGCTCAACAACAGCCTCCCATTTCATGTTTCTCCTGTCCTGGATCAAGGAGCTTGGACAGTGGATGCATTCAGTCTCCAGTGGGATCAGCTGTTCTCTTGTGCCTTCCCACCCTTCTGACTGATTCCTCAAGTGCTGCAAAAAGTCAGAACTTCGACTGCTCGGATCATTCTCATAGCCCCTCTGTGGCCTTAGTGCTTGTGGTTCAACGACCGCTCGACCCAGGTCTTTCCCTCTCAGGAGGGATCTTCTGTCGCAACACCAGGGATCCCTCCTCCACAGCAACCCACAAATTATCCACCTTCATGCTTGGCTCATCTCAAGCGATCTCTCCGCCAGAAAAACTTTTCAGGCAGAGTTGCCAGTTGCATCATTTAGGCCAGGAGAGCTTCTGCATCCAAGGTCTATGATGCCAGGTGGAGAATCTTCTGTGATTGGTGCAGTGGGCAACGTGTTGATCCTAGCTGCCCCTCTCTGGCGATTTCCTTTTGTTTCTCTTTCAGAACGAAAAATGCTCTTTATCCACTATCAAGGGCTATAGAGCTACCATTTCTAACACATAGTATTCGGTTCGGATTCGCACCTTGCTAAACTTAATAAGTATTTTGAGCTGCAGAGACCTGTCTCGTGCCCTCTTACGCCTAGAGGGAATCTTTCTTGTGTTTTATGGTCATTAACCAAAACCTCCTATGAACCATTGAGTGAGGCTTCTTTTCAGGACCTCACTCTCAAGACTGTGTTTCTACTTGCCCTCGCCTCACTTGACGACAAAGTGAGATTCATGCCTTATCTATTGACACTGTCCCATGAGGGCATTCCATTTCTATCTTAAAGCATCCAAAGGAAAAAGAAAGGGTAGGAAGCGTCTTTTAATCCCTCCCAAGGGCTCCATAGACATTTCAGCCACCACTATTTCGCAATAGATTGTCACCACAATCAAAAGAATATACCAGTCTCTTACTGATCGAGATCTTTCCTTTACGAAACTTAAAGCCCATGAGGTTTGAGCCATTGCTACCTCATGGGCCTACCTTAATCACTCTTCCTCGGAGGATATCATGAAGGCAGCAATTTGGCATTCCCATACTACCTTTTCCTCCATTTACCTCTGCTCATTGTCACAACAAAGCACAGGCATATTTTCTCTGGGTCCCATTGTTACAGCACAACATGTTGCCTCGAGAAATGCCAACCTTCCATAACAAGAACCTGTCCACCAATGGTGAGTGTTTTCCATTTTCTCAGGTTTTTTTTATCATTTTAAGGGAGCATCAGCCACCCCTCCTTACTGACAAATTCAGCTAAACGATGGGTAAGCTATTGCTGCTATTAAAATGTAGTTTTTTGAGGGGTAAAACTAATTTTATTTAATTATGCAATACTTATCCATGGCTATTGTCAAATGCTCTCCTCCCACCCCACTCAGATGTCCTGATGTAACAGCCATCGATGAAAAAGATGAGCTAGCTGTGCTTGTTTTGAACATAGCATAGCAGGGACAAACAAGTTGCATGAGGAATTGCATCATACTGACAATTCTTCACTCTAAGGAAGGATGTATGCGCTTCAAATGGACGGTACATTTTTTCTGGCATGAAAAAGAAAGCTAAACAATAGCCATGGGTAAGTATTGCATAATTAAAATTAGTTTTACCCCCCAAAACTACATTTTTCATACTCATTTGACTGCCATTTCATTTGGTTGAGCAATGGTAGCTGAGGAATGCCGAAGTGTGTTGAACGAAAGGGTAATTTAATATAATGAAAGAAATGCAGCTAATCACATTGGCCAAGTATAAAAAACATTGTGGAAAAATAGTGTCTTGCAACTCTGTGAATACTAACATTAAATCCAGATATCATAAAACAGATTACAAAATTTGAAAGTAAAATATTTTTGTAAAGAGCATTATAGGATGATGTGAAAATGTATTTAGGAAGAAATTCCAATTTTGAGGGAAAGTTTACACATTAACATATTTCTGATATTGCAGATTGTCAAATATAAGAACTAAAATTTATTTCAAAACTTTGTGTTGCTTCTTTTTCAAAGAAAATGAAGTATTTTTAAAAAAGAAATTTCCTTGACTTCATCATAATAGAATGTCAAAACAGTACATATACTGCTAGCTTGACCACATAGAGATGTGCAATGTAACTTCATTTTTCTAATTCAGTGATCAAACTACCTCACTAATGATGCTCTTGATCACATAGAAACGGAGTAAAAGCTACAGTAGAACAAATAAATTGAATTTGCATAAGATTAATTTATGGTCCCCAAATTTGGGCTAATTGAAGCTGTCCTAATTTAGTACATGTACATGTGGGCACAGTGCTACAAACTACAACAGATTGTTGTGGTTGTTTTTCCTGGAATTTTGTTATGAAATAAAGAGAAATAAATCTCACACTTTTGAATAAATGTTTAAAAAGTTTAACTGTTTAAAGCAGCATCAGAGGTTTACACTAGACTTTTAAATGTTGCTGGAGTTGGCCACAAAAATTAAAAACTATTCTTTCTCCAAAATATTACATTTGATTGGTTGACATGAAGAAAAATTTTTTGTGTGCATAATTTACAAGGTCTTCTCAACTGAGATGAAAGATTAAATAATTTTCAGTTGAAACTAATTGAGACAAAAACTACAGCAGTGGTGGCACTGAATCTGCAATTTCATCTTGATAATGACCTATTCTCTCCCTTCCCCCCCCCCGACTTTGTATTGAGTGATATATGAAAATGCAGACCATCTGATCTGGTCAGGATCCATCTACACTGGACATGTTGGCTAGGAGTTTAGTATAGCAGGGTGTTCTGTTCAATTGCAAGGCAGCTCAAAAAAGAAAAGTGGTTTCCACACAGTGACATTAGTTTTTAGAGACAGAAAGGTCAAAGTCACTGACAGAACATGTTTTTGTGTGGTAATTTTAGTTGTAGACCACTTAATAGGGCCATAGTTTTGGAGGGCTTGCACTTGAGGCATGGAAAAGACCTATCGATTTGGAGGGGCAGAGGTTAAGGCAATTGTGGCTTAGAGGCAAATGGATTTTTCAGAATAACTTACAGTTCTGTGAGCAAACTTTGTTGATAGGGTTACACTTAAGTTTATAAAAAAAACCTATAGAGATTTGGGTCATGATTTCAGTACCATATTTACTTTCTTATAAGTTGGGTCCAACTGCAAACTGCACAGACCCATACCTGTCATCACATAATACAATTCATTAGGATTAATCAGTTGAACAAACAACATAGACCCTGCCCTGCATGGTACATTATGTGATAGCAAATCAGGGTCTTTGTTGTCTGCAGTTCAACCTGTCTTATAAGCATATATGTATATAGTGAGTCCAATAAGAGATAATGGTTTCTGGAAAGTAAATTTAGTTCAGGCTTTTAATGTATCTGGACCAAATTCCCAGGTCATTGAGATACATTTGGTCCAGATACATTTAATGTATCTGGACCAAATCCCCAGGTCAATTATAAATCTTCAGAGGCAACTGTGCTCTGTTAATGCTCACATGGAGGGCTATTAAGGGTATGGCAGCTGCATAATGTACTGTTCACAGTTCTCATTTTCCTTTTATTTGATATGTTAAGAAATTTGTTCAAATTCTACCTGCATGCTGTATTCTACAGATAATCATATGGTCGTTTTTTTTTGTTTTGTTTACAGTTTTTATGTTGAGCTGGAGGCACTTTTCGACCAAGTCTTTAATCTTTTCACAGAAAGTCTAACACACATTTTATAATATTTGTTATAAACAAACAGTTGGATACAGATGGTGTCATCTCCTTTCTGATATTTTGAAATAGAACCTAAGGACTGGAATCATCATGGGTGATGGAAAGGGTAGCAAACGAAAGGGTGTAGATGAACCATACGCAGAAAATAAAAAATTGAAAGGAAATGAAGCCCAAGACACAGAACAAGACTTTCTGTCAAAGATTAAGAATGCTCGCTTGAATGTCTGCAAGTCGGTGGAAGAGTTTAAGTATAACAAGAAACGGGTCAGAATTATATCCAGATGTGAAGAGTTTCCAGATGCATGTGATGGCATAGTGTACTGGATGGCCAGAGACCAGCGAGTGCAAGGTATTTTAACATGACATATGGGCATGAAATAAATATTTTAAATGCATCCATGCTTTTTAAAAAAAAATTACAGACTTTAAAATGGAGAAACAATTCAAAATATTAACTCTCTAGCCTTAAAATGACCATTTGAAGAAAAGCGTGCAGAAACTGGTATATTACCCTCATGACTACCTTTGTGGAAGGTCAACACAGCAATTACTTCGGTGTTTGTGTGTGCATCTGCATGTCCATCCACACATTAGTTTAACTTGAGTGTTAAAAGTTTACATTTAACCTCAGTGTTAACATTTTTACATTGCTAAGTAAAAGGCAGGTTTGACCAAAAGGGGTGAGGGGTCTCTTTATTTTCCAAAAAATTGATTAGTTTCATTAAATTTATTTGCCCAACAGCAATTATTCTAGCATATTTGTGAAGTGTGGAGGATAATGTCATTTGCCCTATGAACACATCTTTCTGTCATGCCATTTTTCACCCAGCTTGGAGGATTGTAAAGAACTATGCAGACTGGATATGTAGTTGAGGCAGATGCCCAGTAAGGTTGTCCTTTTTTTTTTCCACAGGCCCAGTTTGGAGGAAATTGCTTGACAAATTTTCAAAAGTGAAGTTTTGAAGAAAAGAATTGTGGGATTTAAATTTTTATGTGATTTTGGAGGATTTTATTGAAACCTTGTAGACTAGATTATTAAGGTATTTGGTTGGTTTAATATGTGCTAGAAGGTTTACTTACAGTAGCTCAGTTGAATGAGTGTTGGACTCACAATCCAAGTTGCATGGGTTCATTACTACCTACTCTAGTCCAGGTCAGTTCCCCCAGTTGTCCATGTGAAAGGCAGTATGGTCTTGTTTCCTCTGCTTGACACAGCCAACATGTATTTATTGCGCTTTAAAAGGCAGTAAAATAAAAAGAAAACTATTTGCATTGTAGTTTGAATCATGTATTGCTTATTTTCTCCATGCTTGCCATCTATGATCCTCATGTAATATGAAATGGCTGAACTACAGGGAGCCGGTGCAGTTGACATGACACAACACCATTTTGTATCCACACTGTTATAACATGACACAAAAGAAATTTGGCAGACTTTGATTGTGGGAAGGAAATGGAGTATTTATTAATGCTTTGTAATAATCCTGCCATATATACAGGTAGTCTTTTAATTTCTATTGTTAGTCATTCAATAAAAGTTTTGTAAGGGTGCAAATTTCTGTCGATCTATAAAGAGCACATTAATTTGGGCAGGTGAATGATTAATTAGATTTATGGGGACTGGTGCGTGTTTAAATCACCATAATGCACAGATTTGTTAATGGTTGTGTCAGGAGAGAAAAGATTCTTAATTAAACTTTCTTTTATTTAACTGTCAGACAGACTGGAAGGAAAGGTTAACTTCGATTTTGTATTGGAATTGTCAGATTTGAGATTTTCCAGAATTAGTTATTTGGGAATCTCGAGGTCACGCAGACTACAAATTTGGCGCCTGGTTATTAAAGGCGGGAAAGATATTTAATCCGGATTGGTTATGCTAGATAAGGGGCGTGATTCCCACACGAAATCCTTGGTTTTAATATGTCCCATCACACAAGTTTAGTCAGTCTACACTTTTCTGCAAGAGAAAACAAATGTAGGAGACTCCGAGTTTGAATTTAGAAGAAATTCACTCGTAAATAATTATCCAAGGGATCGGATGTCTGGAAAGTCAATGGACACAATTTTGGCAGTAGAAGTGAGCGAAGCTTGAAGCACAAGGTGAAATAGTTCTACGGGACGTATCCACGTACCTACCTATCGAAGTATCTATGTATCACGTACGTCCATATCCACCTACCCACACAAAGTTGAGGGCCAAAAGTGGTGAGACTATAGAGAGTTTGGAGAAGTGAAAAGAAAAGTGGAAAGGACTAAGAATAACAGCCACAGTGAAGTTGGAATGAACCAGAAATAATCAGGTTATGAAGTTGTACCAGGCAATGACTTCGATTGTTCACTCGATTCTGTGATGAACTAATTCTGTCATTTAAAACAGATCGGCTATTTATATAAGTATATTTGTGTTTTGAAATTCTGTGAATGATTTATTTAAAAAAGAAGTGTACCTTCTTAATGTAATGCATTATCACGGTTGTTTCTGTAATTGATTAAATTGTTATTTTTTCCATGTACAGGGGCTCGTGTCATTCTGTTTTATATATCTGCTCAGATCTCTGTCTATTCCACCTATAAGTTCCACACTTTATATTAATATTTACTTGATCTGGGCAATAACACTGAAGGCGATCACCCTCTAGAAAATGATAACCAAAATTCCACTACACCCACCCCCAACAAAGTGGGGGAATACGTAGCAAAGTGGGGGCTCGTCTGGGATCAGAACATTTTATTTAGTATCAAAACATTGATGATTTCAATAGTACTTTTCAAGAAATAGCGATCAGAGTGAATCAAATCATTGTCTGCTTATATTTTTTATATATTCTGTGCATGCAGTTTTCTTGCCATTTCTTTCATATCGTGATGAAAATATTGTAAGAGATTGAGGCAAATTACTCGATGTTCGGGTTGTGGTCTAAGTTTGTGAAGTGAAAGTGAAGAATTACCTTTGTATTCTCTTGGGAGAAGAGATATTTAGGCCAACCCCGCAGTAGTAAATTAAGCCTTGTATAGTGTGGGAGCGTTAGGCTTAATTTGGGAAGACATTCCAGCGGTGTACTGCCCGTTTATTGATTGTTGGTGCAAGGAATAGTCTGGTTTAATTGAGTAGGGCCACACTAGAAGTAAGATAAATACGTGTGGGGCTTGAGTGTGGGTAAAGAACTTAATTCTTGAGTCACCGTACAAATAGACAAGGATGGCGACAGACAATTAGTTAGAGAATTCAAGTCGATTGGTAAGGATGAACTGGGTTACGAAGGGGCCCAGTTAGCTGAATTTGTTGAGTGGAGTGTTAAAGAACACAAGGAGCAGCTAGCCGCAGAAGAAGAGATAGACAGACAAGCAGCTGAGCGCGAATGAGAGAAAGACAGACAAGCAGCTGAGCGCGAACGAAAGACAGACAGGTATCAGAACGAAAGACGGACAAGCAGCTGAGTGTCAACGAGAGCTCGAATTAGCCAGATTGCAGGCCGAAGAAAAAGCTAGAGAACGCAAACATATATTAGCCATGGAGAGGCTGAGGATCGAAGTAGAGTCCAGAAGGGGTGAAGACCTGAGTGAACGTTCAGGACCCACAAGTAGGCGATCTGAAGACAGACGACCAATACAGATCACCATGCCCATGTTCAACGACAAGGACGAGATCATTGACAACTTTTTGACACAGTTCGAAAAGTTAGCACTGGTTCATCAGCTACCCAAAGACTAGTGGGCTATCAATGTTTCAGCATTCTTACAGGGAGCCGCGAAAGATGTCTACCATAATATGACGCTGAACGAGGTAGACAACTACGACGCTCAGAAGAAAGCACTACTATGGCACTATGAGCTGTCGGCGGAAACATTTCGGAAACTCTTTAGAGAATCATCAAAAAGAGCTACTGAAACACACGCACAATTCCATAACCGCGTATGCGTAATTTTTGATAAATTGATGAAAATGGCTGGTACTGCGCTAACGTATGAAGGCATACGTGAGGAAATTTTGAAAGAGCACATCTTAAGTACATACCGCAAAGACATAATAGTGTTCTTAGCTGAGCATGAATTCTCAACCTTGGATGATATAAGTTGATGGCTGAGCGCTATGAGAGCACGCACTCGCGTCCAACTACCTGGAGTGGCAGGGACTGACCTGGCATCAGTGAGCATAGATAGACCACTGAGGTAATTTCCCAAAGACGAAATGGTCAGAATGGTGGGAGGCCAGGGGCTGGAAATCTCAGCCGAGAACATTTCCGTGGGTTGGGGAAGGCTCAGGGGGCAGAGGAGGATACCATGGGGAGGAAAGGTGAGCTGGTGTGTTACGGCTGCAACAGACCAGGCCATGTCGTTAAGGATTGTAGGAAGTATCATCCGACAACGATTAATTCGGTAACTACAAATACTGTTAAGGAACAGAAAACAGTGGAGTTGACTAACACAGTGGTAGCTACGGTTAATGGTGAGAGGGCAGCCATACTGTTTGATACTGGCTGCAGTTATCCGGCCTTGGTAGATAGTAGATATGTCAAGCCTGGAGATTACACAGGCGAGACGGTTGAAGTCCAGTTTGCTAACCGGACGAAAGATTCGCTCCCGGTCATTAACATTGATCTTGATTCGCTGTATGTAAAGGGACGAATTCAAGCAGCGTGTTTTTTGGGACTGTCTCATGACTTAATATTAGGGTGTAGGTTTGTGTGTTGTCCCAGCCTAACCCTATGACGTGTACACCTGTACATGTGGGGTCCGTTGAGATGAGGGCTATGAAGCGAAGGTCAAGGTCAAAGCCGCTAAGACCTACGACTTTGCCCATAGACAATTTGCTACCTGGCGAGTTGAGGAAACTTCAAGAGGAAGATTTGTCTCTCAACAAAGTATGCAGGTACGCAAAAGATGGGTCCATACAGAAATTGCCAGACGGTGAGGTAAAGTTCACGACGAAACGTGGTGTTTTGTACCGGTATGCCAGGAAAGGGACCAATACGTGTAAACAAGTTGTTGTGCCTATAGCGAAGCAAGCAAAAGTGCTTAGACTGGCACATGAAAGTCTACTTGGAAGCCACATGGGCGTGGCAAAGACCAGAGAGAGGAAAGTGAGGGAATTCTACTGGCCAGGTGTGTACGGGGATGTTTGGGGGTTCTGTTTGTCGTGTGACAAGTGTCAGTGGGTGGCACCTAAGACCTCCCATCGCCCAGTGCCACTAGGAACCATCCTACTGATTGACGAACCTTTCTCGATGGACCTAGTAGCCGGCGGCAGAAAGCGAAAATCATTATATACTAGCGATAGTAGATTATGCCACCTGGTACCTGGAGGCTGTGGCCTTGAAAACCATTGACTCAGTCACAGTGGCTGAGGCCTTGTTAGGAGTTTGGTCGAGAGTTGGTGTCCCTGAGGAGATACTGACTGACCAGGGGACGCAGTTAGAAGAGGTAAATAGGTTACTGTCCATTAGACACCTGACAACTACCCCGTATCACCCGCAGTGCAATGGTTTGGTGGAGCGTTTCAATGGAACATTGAAATAGGCTCTGAAGAAGCTCTGTGAAGGTCGACCCAGGGATTGGGATCAATACCTTCCTGCGATACTTTTTGCGTATCAAGAAGTATCACAGGCTAGTTTGGGTTTTTCACCTTTCGAATTAGTCTATGGGAGGACAGTCAGAGGACCCATGGCTGTATTAAAACAGACATGGATGGATGAACAAGTATCCGAGGAAGTGTGAACAACATACCAATATGTTGTTGATCTACGCAACAAGCTGGAAGAGGTTTCTAAATTGTCACAGGAGAATCTCCGCGATGCAAGGGTGCGTCAAGCCAAATATTACAATAAAAGGATGAAGGAACGTCACTTTGAGGTGGGTGACAAGGTGTTGCTGCTGCCGTTAGAGCACAACAAACTTCAAGTCTCATGGAGGGGACCATTCGTGGTAACGGAGAAAAAAGGTGTGCAGAACCACTGTATCCGGGTAGGAGACAAGGAGAAGCTGTACCACGTAAATCTCCTGAAACGTTACCGTGAAAGAGAGACACCCACAGAGTTTGTGGTTGCTACAGTGGTGATGGAAGAACCCGACAACAACGGAGGAGAGGCGGAAGTACTCCCTAGTTGCCCTCTGATGACGGAAGAAACTTACGTTGACGTTGTCCTTGACGGGATGTTGATGTCAGAGCAACGTAAGGAAGTGGAGTCGTTACTCCAAGACTACTTAAGCGTCTTGACAGAACGACCTGGCAGGACGGAGCTGGAGGAGTTCACCCTAAAGCTACTGGATGAGAAGCCGGTGAAGTTGAAACCATATCCGTTACCCTATGTGAAATTAGAAACTGTCTGAAATGAAATTCAGGCTATGATAGACTTGGGAGTTAGAGAACCAGCTGAGTCAGCGTATAGCTCTCCTATTGTGTTGGTAGAGAAGAAAGACAGTACACCGAGATTTTGCATCGATTACAGGAAGTTAAACAGGATCATGGAATTCCAGGTAGAACTGTTACCTGATCCTGAGTCCATATTTGCTGGGGTGACCAACGCGAAGTATTTTTCGAAAATCGATCTGTCTAAGGGATACTGGCAAATTCCAGTTCAGAATGAAGACAGAGCAAAACTTGCCTTTGTACCTCCAGATGGGACCTACCAGTGGGTAGTCATCCCATTCAGGTCCAGAATGCGCCGAGGGTCTTCACGTGTATGATGCGAAAATTACTTGAACCGTTAAGGGCGACTGGAGTTTCAAACTTCATGGACGATTTACTCTTAGCGACAGCTACTTGGGACTATCGTATCATTTTGCTGAAAGACATTTTAGAGTGACTTCGACAAACGGGACTGACTGCACGACCATCTAAGTGCCATATAGGGTTTAGAAAACTAACCTACCTAGGTCATACCCTCAGCGAAGACACGTTAACACCAGATAGTTCAAAGGTCGATCAACTTAGGGACGCAGTACAACCAACCACTAAGACGGAAATTCAATCTTTCTTGGGACTGGCAGGGTATTATCATCACTCTGTTGCTAACTTCAGTGCTATTGCTATCCTATTGACTGACTTGACGTGGAAAAAAGCTCCGACGAAAGTTATGTGGACAGACGCATGTGAATGAACATTTCAGACGTTGAAGGACAGACTGACATCAGACGCAGTAGTGAAATTGCCTGATGTGACACGAGATTTTGTCTTACGTACTGATGCTTGTAATAAAGGTTATGGGGCAGTGCTATTACAAGAGCATGACGGAAGCTTATTCCCAGTTGCATACAGTAGCAGGAAATTGTCAACCGCAGAACGCAATTATTCAGTCTCTGAGAAAGAATGCTTGGTAATTATCTTTGGGATATCTAAATTCCAACGTTACCTGTATGGACGAAAATTTATTTTAGAAACTGACCACCAACCACTCGCCTGTTTAGCTCAAGCTAAGTTGACCAATGGACGATTAATGAGATGGTCATTATTTCTACAGCAGTACCAAGTCCAGGTATGGTATATTAAGGGCACCGAGAATGTAGGGGCTGATTGCTTAAGTAGACTAGGGACGTCTGAGGTGAAGGGTTCACCTGAGGACGTGTAAGTGAATCAGATTAGATCTCCAAAAATTTGGAGAGTAAAAATCCCAGATTTTACTCTTCAAGGGAGGGCCTATGTAAGGGTGCAAATTTCTGTCGATCAATGAAGAGCACATGAATTTGGGCAGGTGAATGATTAATTAGATTTATGGGGACTGGCGCGTGTTTAAATCACCATAATGCACGAATTTGTTAATGGCTGTGTCAGGAGAGAAACGATTCTTAATTAAACTTTTGTTTATTTAACCGTCAGACAGACTGGAAGGAAAGGTTAACTTCAATTTTGTATTGGAATTGTCAGATTTGAGATTTTCCAGAATTAGTTATTTGGGAATCTCGAGGTCACGCAGACTACAAATTTGGCGCCTGGTTATTAAAGGCGGGAAAGATATTTAATCCGGATTGGTTACGCTAGATAAGGGGCGTGATTCCCACACGAAATCCTTGGTTTTAATACGTCCCATCACAAAAGATTAGTCAGTCTACACTTTTCTGCAAGAGAAAACAAATGTACTAGACTCCGAGTTTGAATTTAAAAGAAATTCACTCGTAAATAATTATCCAAGGGATCGGATGTCTGGAAAGTCAACGGACATGATTTTAGCGGTAGAAGCGAGCGAAGCTTGAAGCACAAGGTGAAATAGCTCTACGGGACGTATCCACATAGCTACCTATCGAAGTATCTGTGTATCACATACTTACATATCCACCTACCCACACAAAGTTCGAGGACCAAAAGAGGCGAGACTATAGAGAGTTTGGAGAAGTGAAAAGAAAAGTGGAAAGGACCAAGAATAACAGCCACAGTGAAGTTGGAATGAACCGGAAATAATCAGGTTATGAAGTTGTACCAGGCAATGACTTCAATTGTTCACTCGATTCTGTGATGAACTAATTCTATCATTTAAAACAGATCGGCTATTTATATAAGTATATTTGTGTTTTGAAATTCTGTGAATGATTTATTTAAAAAAGAAGTGTATCTTCCTAATGTAATGCATTATCACAGTTGTTTCTGTAATTGATTAAATTGTTATTTTTTCCATGTACGGGAGCATTCTGTTTTATATATCTGCTCAGATCTCTGTCTATTCCACCTATAAGTTCCACACTTTATATTAATATTTACTCGATCCGGGCAATAATACCGAAGGCGATCACCCTCTAGATAACGATAACCAAAATTCCACTACGCCCACCCCCAACAAAGTGGGGTAATATGTAGCAAGTTTTCATACTAGTAGAAATATAGCTATGCAGTATTGCATTACAGGAAAGTAGAGATTGGGCCTGGTCTTGATTAGCTTAGAAAGTCTATTTTTTTTCCTCATGTAAACCTATTTTGCATTGTTTGAAGCGTCCAAGCCTGAACTTTCATCTCATATTAGTCTTATGCAAACTTCCAAATGACAAAAGCTTTTGAAAGAATTTGATATTGCAAATCATTATTAAAAAGAATTATCATAAGTGCTGGTGAAGCTACACTCCAGTGTTTCTCACTCCAGTGTTTCTCACCAGTGTTCCACCAGACTCACTATTCATAAGCAGATCTATGATGCCGCTAAGAAGAATGTCACAAACATAGTCCATGCAGCGAAATCAGCCCACTATAGTACTAAGATCACGGAAAGTTCCAGCTGCAAAGAGCTATTTTAGATTAATAGCAAGCTAATGTCAAGGAACAAATGTACACCACTTCCAGCTACCTTCTCTCTAGTCGACCTCCCGGACCTGTTTGCAAATTTCTTCCGTGACAAAGTACAAACCATCAGAGATAAACTTGACAACACAATTTCAACTGACTCGTCGTCACCATACAGTTGTGATACAGAATTTCAGCAGCAACTGTTAGCAGCATTTGAACCTGTCTCTATGGATTTAGTACGTACAATTGTGATGAAGAGTGCACCAAAGTCAGGTGAACTTGATCCGATTCCGACGTCACTGCTGCTAGAGTGCTTGGATCCAATATTTCCTTCACTAACTGATGTTATTAATACCTCTCTCATCTGTGGAATTCCCATCATTTTACAAAACTGCCATTGTAAAGCCTCTGCTGAAGAAACCAACACTCGACCATAACGATTTAAAGAACTACCGCCCAGTTTCTAATCTCACATTCATGTCAAAAATCTTAGAAAAAGTTGTTCTATCCCAACTTGTATCTCATCTGAATTCAAACAGTCCTTTTAGCAATGTACAGTCTGCATATCGCCCTTGCCACATTACTGAACTACTCTTCTGAAAGTAGTCAAAGACCTTCTCTCTGCTTTGGATAGCGGAAAAATTACAGTCCTCACTCTCCTTGACTTGTCTGCAGCATTTGACACTATAGACCATGATATATTACGTCACCATCTCCAGCATGTATTTGGCATTCATGATACGGCCTTACTATGGTTCAAGTCCTACTTGGTCAACAGGACACAAATTGTGTCCGCAAATGGAAAACACTCCAGCCCATTTGATCTATGCTGTGGTGTTCCACAGGGGTCTGTTCTTGGGCCTGTTCTCTTCATTCTGTACACTCAGCCACTCTCAAGTGTCATAGATCATCATCCAGTGTCTCACCAGTTGTATGCTGATGACGCCCGAATATACAAATCTAGCCATCCAACTGAAGTTGAAGCTACCATCCAAGGCACAGAGAGGTGCATTTCCGATGTGAAATCATGGATGACATGTAACAAGCTGCAGATGAATGATGATAAAACTGAAGCCATCCTGATTACAACACAAAGACTTTCTCATTCACATCCTTTACCTCAGACAATAAATATCAGCAACATTAAATTCACACAGTCAGTACGAAACCTGGGTGTTACTCTTGACAGTACTCTCTCATTGCACCAACATGTCATGAACATATGCAAGGCTGCATATCTTGAGCTGAGACGCATCAGCTCCATTCGCAAGTATCCTTCCGTTGATGCCACTAAAACACTTGTGTGTTCCTTAGTACTTTCAAGACTGGACTATTGTAACTCAATTCTGTTTGGTTCGTCTCAATATCTACTCCAGAAACTTCAAAAAGTTCAAAACACAGCTTCTCGGATCATCGTTAGAGTACCATGATCAGAGCACGCCTCTCCCCTGCTCTGTACCCTACACTGGCTATTTATACGATTCAGAATTAAACCAAAATTTGTTCTCTGTGCTACGTTTCACTGACGGGCTCCAGTCCAACATACCTATCTGACCTCACCCATGTGTACACACCAGCAAGATACTTAGGCTCCTCTTCTGACACTTGTATTCTCATTATTCCCACTATGAAAATGAAATCATATGGACAACGCTCTTTTGCATACCAGGGCCCAGCAACATGGAACGAATTGCCCACTGCACTTAGACACAAAGACACAGTGATCTCATTCAAGAGCGCTCTTAAAACTCACCTATTTCAACTGCAAGAACAGACTTAAAGACCTAATAATGTATCCTTACCTTAAATATTTACAGCATGTTTTCTGTTTCTAATTTCATGGTGTTTGTTTTTATTTTTGTAATCATATCATTATATATGTTTTTTAGGTGTTGTCAAATGTTGTAAAGCGCTTCGAGCTTCTAAAGATTAGGCGCTATACAAAGTCCTCATTATTATTATTATTATAAAGAATATTGTAGTTAATGAAATATCTATTCAGTAGCAGAGAAAGAAGTATAAGATATAACTTATTTTTTGCAGATAATTGGGCCTTCTTGTATGCCCAGAAGCTTGCCCTGAAGATGCAGGTGCCACTGCATGTCTGCTTTTGTCTTGTGCCCAAGTTCCTGGATGCCAACATCAGGCACTACGGATTCATGCTGAAAGGCCTTGAGGAGGTGGAGGAGGTAAGGCATTCCTGCTTCATAATTAAAGGTCTTAAAGAGATGGAGGCAGTAAACATAATGCCATCAGGCCTTTCAGCTTCATGTTTGAAGGCCATGAGGAAGTGGATGAGGTAGGTTTGATTACAAGGCAATTCATTATGTCTTTCGTGCTGAAGGATGTATAGAAAGTGTCAGCATTATTTTGAGCTCTCAGAGAAATTTTTTCAGACACAGGACCAGGACTGGTGACTTTAAAGAAAATCAGAAGCCCTGAATCAAATTCCATATGCCCAGTTTCCATGTGCCCAAATTGGCCCAGCTTTTTGTTAATATTTTTCATACAGCATTGCAATTGCTGTAATTCAAATGTGAAAAGAAATATAAAAATATCTTATTAAATTGACTTGATTGTTTGTTCAGGACTTAAATTATTTCATGTAGAGCAGTTTTATTTTTCTCCAGGTCATGATGTAAACCAATTTCCAGTTCCTCTCTTAGTGTCCTCATACTGGTTGGATCAGCAGTGTTGATGTTCATTATCCTTCTGAAACATGTCTTGCTTTGTAGTTTCTCTTTACACTTTTGATGCTACTCATAGTAGCTGCATAACATGTTTAACCAATTTTGCATCACACTGGTGTAGGCATGAGCAAGGGACAGCTCAGTTATTATTCATTAAACTTTGAACTTTTAATGTGTTGAACAATGCAATAGTAAGCAAACAAGACCAAAAAAAATCAAAATATTTTACTAAAGTGTTTCTGCCCAAATCAGTTTTCATTTTTATCTCACCTTTGCCAAAGGATGGATGATTTTTAATCAAAGACTCAAAAGCCATTATATATTGTTCATCATGAACATTTGATCCCTTCGTTTCTTATGATACCTCAAAAACCATTCCACATTTGTCCTTCACTCTCCAGATTACAACATTGCTATAATCATTTAACACTTTGTTGTGTATACATGCTATCATTAATCCCATTACTTAGCCATGCATCACTGCACTGGTTGTAATGACTGCAGGAACAGTTTCAGTATCCACCATCTGGCTGGTTTCCATATTGCATGGATAGAATGCATAAAAATAATATATTTCTTAGGTGTCAGAGGTCTTGGAAATGCCTAATCAGGTGTATTTGGACGCAAAAAAAAATTTCTGGGATGCAGAAAATCACTTATGCAGGAGTCCCCAGTATGCATGCAATAGCTGGAGGGCAAATTCAAAGGCTTGCCAGTCCTGCTTTAGCCGCTTGCTGAGTGGGAAAATGTGTTGATCAATTGATCATTTTAGCAGTGCTGATATTTACACTGAGAGAATTAAGTGGCTGAAAGACCCCCAGACGTACATGTTGTCATTGTTACAGTACATCAGAAGACCATGATGCAATAGCTGGTGGCAAGTTCAATGACGTTGACTAGCTGCTGAGTGGTGGGAAAATGTCTTGATATTTACAACGACTGAATTCAGAGGCAGAAAGACCCAGAGATGTACAGGTGTATAAGAGTACATCAAATGAACAACTTTAGTTTCATTATTGTGTTCATTTCCAAGTGTAGCCAAATAATTAGTGCATGTGGCCTCGAAATCAAGACATGTTTGCAAATTTGGATAAATATTTTGGGGTTAAACAGCAAACTGATGAAGATTGTAAAAAAATTCAGAAGAGTGCTAAAGTAGCTAGAACTGATAGTTTGCATTGAACACTAGCCAGATGTAAGAAAGTGTGTGATACCTAGCTTAGTGCTTGGAATAAGACCTTTACTTGGTCTAACATAATTCAGTCTCACTCTAATGGACAAACAAGCTCTATGTCAGTGGTGTGAAGAAGTTAGAAAATTAAACTCAGTGACAATGACTGGTTCTTCTCATCTGGAAATTTAGTCACTTTAGGTATGCCCAGTATGCTTCTGGTAGGGGACTGCAACTTCTGCTGGTGGGACTCCTAGTTTTCCTAAAATAGGAGTCCTGGACTCTAGCTTTAAAATCCTAGCGAGACCTCTGGGTTTATAGGTTTTTTAGATTATGCCAGTCACTACTGGCATATCATGGTCCTAATTTGCATCATTCAGACTGGGATAGAGGTCAGTTTGCATGGGACTTATGTCAGTAGTGCAGCATGCTGCCTGCCAAGGTTGTTCAGCAGCGTCACGACCATGCAGATTATCACATATATTTGCTTAAAAGCCCATTTAGTTGTAAGTTACCCCCCCCCCTCCGCTCAAGATTATATAGCAACATTTAACTATGATCCACTTTGGAGTTGAGGTAAGATCCATCATTAAGAAATATAAAATGAACAAAGTCTTATTATATCTGATTATTTAGTGGAATATGTTACAAATAATTTGACCTTTTGTTCATCTTTCTGTAAAAAAATTCAAATAAATACATGCTTGATATTTGAAATCCCATTTTGTGATATATCCATTTATTTGGTTATAGGTTATAGGTCACATGATACATTAATTCCAAATGTCTTACAAATAAACAACAAACATAAAATCAACACTTTTAAATGTCACTGGCTAATGTCTTCAGATTCAGTATGCCAAAAAATCAGTCTCATCATTTGAGTCACCCGATAAAGTTTTGAAATTCTCAACCATTGTCATCATAAACATCATTTGTTTCTGATTCCTCATCCTTACTGTAATCTGTGGTGGAGACTGAACTTGGGCTCTAAGTGTAACTGACACTTTCATTATACAGTCTGTGAAATCCATTTAGGATTGCTGCAACTGAACAAGTGTCATATCTGGCATGATCATAGGGAGTTAAAATATAGGCCTCTACTGGGTACTGAACAAGAATTGAATTCATGGCTCATGCAAAGGACTGTCAGCTGGGAAAACAAATGAGTGCCGCCTTTTCAGGCTAAGGGATTAGGGTCAGTCGTACACAGGGAGTTGAAATTGCTTAAAAGAAACACCCACAATTAATGGGATATGGGACTAGGGTACATAACAGCCATTGCTCTATTAACAGAATTGTCAGGTGAACAAAGTGGGTGCTGCCTTTACAAGCTATGTGGTTAGATGTGGCTTTTGAAAATGGCAAAGACAAATCACATAAAAGCTTTCATTGCATCAGTGTTTGTAAAGCAAATGCAAAATATACAGATATCAGTTGTTTGGACTTGCAAAATATGGAGCAGTGTATTTATTAGTAAACACCAACAGTAAACAACATTGATGGAACCTTCACTTTGCAGTAACATTTAATTATTTTTAAGGTAATAAAATCCAAATAAATGTAGATGTAGGCATTGTATAATGAACACCATAATGAAATAGGTAAAATTAGTGAATACCACATATGCATTTCTGGATCTGAATATGTACATGATTGCTTTAATCTATTTTAATTGACAGTATTCTGTACTTGCTGTGTTTGGCAGAAATCATGGGTACCTCTGCTACTGACTGATTTTAGAGTGAAAAAAATTATGATAAAAATTTATCTTAGAGCAGCCAGATGTAGATGTATAAATGCAGTAATAATTAAAATACCTCCAGCATGCACAATCAACTATCATAATGTTTGCATTTGTTGATGAGAGTAAAATAATAAAAAAAATTGGCTTATTTTTATACGATCATTTTGTTACTTCATTATCGTCACTCTCCTTGAATCAGCTCTATGTAATTTTAGCAAAGTTAAGAGCAGCAAATTACATCATTATGAACTTATTAAACACAAAATAACATAATCAAAAAA
Source organism: Megalonaias nervosa (assembly GCA_016617855.1). Lineage (NCBI taxonomy): Eukaryota > Metazoa > Mollusca > Bivalvia > Unionida > Unionidae > Megalonaias > Megalonaias nervosa. Next base: position 30,221 of record JAECUM010007229.1, on the reverse strand, counting down.
CTACACATACCATTAAAATGTTGCTAACTTTAAGACCCGAAAATATTGGCACACATATAACTCATCATGTACACCAGACCATGCACTATTTTTTGTCCTGAATAATTACAACAAAGACACCAGAATGAAAATAATAGCCCACAGATAATAAAACATGCTAAAACCTTTTTATTACATAACTACATTCTTTAATAATGGTTCATATTTTGAAACTACGAGTCTTAAATTCAATGTTCTGAATTTTGTGTCAGCAACGTTATATGTGAAATCCATCAGTTCACATGGGGACCTTTTATTGTTGTGCTCAGATACTTCTCTACTTATCATGACTTCGGTGCATGAAACTACCTAACATCATTAGAACATGTACAGATGTTGCCATTTGACTACAAGCACGTGCATATTGTTCATGTCTACGGAGTCCCAAAGTTGTTATATGTGGAACCAAATGTGACTACAATCAAGGGAGTACTAATTTTGTTCAGGTAGCAGAAGTTTTGTCAGAATCAAAGGTAACCAGGGATCACACTGGGCTTTACCAGTGTCGCAAATTGTGATTTTTTTTCCTTATTGGCGACATATTATACGGTCTGTTGATCTTTTTGGCGACAACATTTTTGGCTGTTAAAAATTATATATACAGTCTTGGTTTTGGAATTGAGAAATTCAAAGGTACCATGAGAGGAAGCTGCAAACTTGGATATAAAATTGCACTGGAATCTATTGTTACATAAACAAATCCTTTGTTCATATTGACAAATCACCCTAACACGGCATTGTTATTTCATAATCCGCTTATGCTGATGTTTGGCATTCATATTCTGTGCTGTAATATAACCTAAATAGTCGTGCTTCCTGACTAGCTACAATCGACCACTTCTGAAATCGGGAACAGGAATGACTACAGTCTACCAGAAAAATGTACCAGAAAAAAGTTTTGCTGAAACTTAAAAGAAAACTGATAACCATTGAAGCATTGATCATTATATATATATATATATATATATATATATATATATATATATATAGAGAGAGAGAGAGAGAGAGAGAGAGAGAGAGAGAGATGTATACTAAGCAAATGAAAAAAAAATTCTGTCTCCATCAATGTTTAACAGTTATTTGATTTTGACGCGGCAATAACAAACTGGCATTTGTTTGGTCCTTCAAAGAGCGCCTTTCATAGCTTTGGCATCATGGGAGTTGTCTCTGGCTGACCAAAATCTAGGCCAATTTAAGTACATGTACATGTAGCATATAAACAACTATACAGCCATGTGCTACTAGGATAATAAATATCATAGTGAATTGTTTCGGGAAACCTGTTTGTTGACAATGGGATATAGATCAAACGAGGACTTCCGTTTTCTATATACATACATTTTACTTGTGTTTTGTAACGGGATTTGACCAATACATGAATTTGTTAACATATGATTGAAAACTCAAATACATGGATTTTTCAAATGCATGTACACCACTCCCTCGATAACTCGTGCCCAGATAACTCTCGAACCCGCTTATAACGCGGTGTCCGGCATGGCTCCCGATTTTTTTTCCAAAGAAAATATATTTTAAAATGTGCTGAACGTGAAAAAAATCGCGATAAGAATTGGTAAATTGGTAAATTGAACATTGATACATGCCATATTTTATGTAAATTTTCTTACACCAAAAAATAATTATTAATCATTAATTTTTGTAAAAACAAAACGGGAATACAGTATTTTCGATCATTTTTGCAAACGTAAATCTTCTTAGTGGAAATTTTATGTCGATAACTTAACAAATTTTTCAAATAATACAAAGTGATATGTACAAAAAATTATGACACATTTAAATAATTATTATTTAATTGGATTGTGTACGAAAAATTAAAGGGTACGAAAAAATACATGAAATACGGTAGCTCATTTTATCATCGGAAATGGTGATTATTGCCCATAAAGATAGAATCCATATTGTGAAATTTGCAAGTTCTAATAAGATATCACATATTATGTTTGGGTTTTTTTTGAGAGAAATAGTTGTCAATACACTGTAAATAAACAGTCTGGTGAAACAGCGATCAACGAAAAATTCTGGTAAATGCTAACAGGTGGCAACAGGGAATGAAATAAACACCAATTTAATGTCTTGCTATGTGAAATTCATGTTCTAATCCTTTAAGTTCGGTTCAGTGTAAACACTATAATCACAACATATTCTCTTCTATGAAAACATGAAAAGAGTCGATCGACCGTCACATCGAAACCCGTGAGTACTTCTGTGAGAACCTAATTACATGCCAGCTTTGTTTTGATCAACAATGTGGGGAAGTGTTTGTTGCATTTAAAAAATCAATTAAAAGAGACCTGTGATGTTTTATCACTTTGAATATGTCTTTTGTATCAAATCAAGCAAGGTAAGTACAATTTAAAAAAATTCAAAGGCATGCCAATAGCAGCATAAGTTCTTGTGGTCATTACTGTTCTCAAAATTCGTTTTATTTGACCAATCGAAAATGGTTTCACATTTTTATGTACTTAACATCACTAAAGTATATATATATAGATAGGGTTCATAATGGCGAAGCGAGATCCAATGTTTGCAATGAACTAAACAATTGCTGAGTCGACATTTAGAGGTTGGCTTAAGGATAAGCAGAAACTTCGGGATTATTTACATGATGTTGATTCAGATAATGGGATCAAACGAAAACGAGCACGGACTGCAAACGATACTGAATTAGATGATGCTGTGTAAGCATGGTTCACACAGCAACGTGAACAAGGTGTTCCCATCTCTGGAAGAATTCTCAAGGCCCAAGCAGAAAAATTGGCAAAAAGTATGGAGAATGAATCTCGTTTTAGGGCAAGCCATGGATGGCTTTGGAGATTCCAGCGCCGACATAGAATTAAACAAAATTCATTGTCGGGAGAAATACGCTCAGCGAATCAGGAAGCCGCATGTAATTATCCATACCAGCTCAAAGAGATAATCATCCGTGAACAATACACAGAGGCAGCAGAGAAATCAAAGAGTAACACAAAAAAAAAATTGAACAGATGTTTTCAAAATGTGAAGTGATATTTGTCAAACATGTCACAAACTGCAAGTATTATCGTGTTCTAATTTACGTTATTTTAAATTTGTAGACCCATTAAATTCATGTTGGTATTGGTTAACCCTTGTAAATTTTTTTTTTTTTCATTTTACTTCTACCGCAATCAAATCTACCCATCGTTCGATCGACATTGTTTTTTCAAAATGAGTGTCGATCTTTTATATTAAAAAAAGTCTACTTTGGATCAAACAATAAAACTAGAATTTATCCAATTCAACACAAAAATTTGTGACGTAGTACACAATGTGCGAAGTCGTACATGTGTTAAGCAAACGGAAACCATGTGGAATAATGTTTTGATGATCTCCTCAATATACTGTAAGTTATCCTGAAATTAATGTTACTCTGTGAGGAAAAAAGTAAACAAAGTACACTGCTATGAAGAGATATTTATTCACCGTTAATCTTAGCACGATTATTGAGTATTCAACACTAACATGCCAACCCAACCCACCCCCCTTTTGCCTCTACGTCGATCCCTTTGTTAGTTTTGTTGTTTGTTATAGGTCCCTCGATAACTCGCGCCCTCGCTTATAACGCGGTCGATGATTTTGGACCCTGTTGTGCGCGAGTTATCGAGGGAGTGGTGTATATTATTTAACACATTGTGGAGTGTACTACACAAATATAGGTTGTTAATATACAAGTGTATTTCACACTAGTTGTCTTCATGTAATCAAAATTTCCATTTTTTTTCTCTGCGTAAGTCCTAGTCACTGACGACAGGTCATCTCTTAAAAATTTCACTTGTATGCAAAGTTTCATTTTTTTTCAGCCCTTCTCCTTATTTATCTAAGTACCTGCTAATGTCGACAATATTAACTTGGTCCCAAGGATGTTGAGATAAACGGATAATACATGTACTGTATTATGACAATGGTGACATTGTTTGAAAATTGGCGACAAAATATTGAGGTTGGCGATTTTTGGAGGGACAACTTTTTTTAAGCCAGCGCCATCCCTGGGTAACATAGTTAAATTAGATCATTGGTTGAAGTAATTTTAATCACAGAATCGGTATTTTTGAAGAAGGGATGTTCTTGCACTAGATTTATGTAGGCTTGGTTGAATTAGTAAAAATGGTGGTTATGGCATGATTTGTGAGGTAGATGTAATCCTAGGGTATTATAATCTGGTAAAAGTTATCAAGGAACATATTTTACTCCCAAAATAACAAAAGCAAAAGAGATGTGAAAGGGGAAGAGAAGAAAATGGTTGGAGGCTCAGCTCTTACTTTAAAGAGGCTGAAAGTATCTAAAACATCATTAAAAATGAAGAAACCTCCAGTTTGAAAGATTGATATTGTGGAATGGTAATGGTAATTACCAATTTTTCAGATTTAAAGAATTTCAAAACTTAGGTTTTCAGGAATATCCAGATGGATACTTCTTTCAGTGATTAATACATCTCAGGGATTATGAATACACAGTATACTGTATTTTGTATTCATTGTCATGGTTATATTCATTATCATGGATATATTCAGTATAATGGTTGTATTTATTATCATGGTTCATATAACCTTAAAAAAGCCTTGAATGTAAGTTGTTACCTCAGAAACTCCTTGAACTTCCAAAAACTTGTTATAACCTTGAGAAGTCCTTGAATTTGTTGAAAAGTTTTTTTTCCTAAAACACCTTCAGTTTATCTGAGAAAATAGAAAATTTTAAAATTGAATCAGTTATGTTACATTTTAAATTCAGAACTTTTTTCATTTATGTTTTTTCTCAAAATAATGAATAAATATCAACAATGGGATAAAATTATGTGCATCAAATAAAATGACACAAATGATTGCAACATTGATTCTGTAACGAGATGACCAGGTTCAGGTCGGTTTATAACAAAAAACACTAATGATGGTAACAAAAATACAGTGTTTAGTTTTGAATGATTCAATGGAAAAGAATATGTTCAATTCACGCGCATACAAGATCCAAATGTTGGACAATTAACATAATATGCACGAACCTGATAATGTAATGTAAATGAAATGTGAATTGATACGTAAGAAAAGAACTTTAAATAGTACAGAGATTTACGATTCAAAGTGATTTCACACAATGAAATCAAATGATTCATGTAGACGTCGATGATTTTCACACAAATAATAATAAATGATATGGTTCAATGAAATATGATATGCTTTACTCAAATAGTAAAATGTTGCATTTCACTCAAATAGTGAAATGTATGAGTTTTTCATTCAAATAATGAAATGTGAAATATCTTCTAGGCCCCAACGCTATGTTGGGAAGTTGAGGAACCACCACAAATGGTCCACCCTTCCTGGTCTGCCTAAAGATCTGTACAATCTTTTGTTCCCTGCAAACCCGTTGGTCCCGAAGTCCAGGTACTTCACCAACAAACAACCTTAATCTTCTTGCCAACGTCCTCTCCAACAGCAGCAGACTGGGTATAATAGAAGAAAAATTAGCCCACGGCTAAACGACACCTACAATCTGGTGCATATATGGAGATACAGCTTATCACTCCGTCACTCTTCCAGCACAACACTTGGCTACCAGTCAATCAACCATCATTCAATCATTGGTCAGTCAACCCACCAGTCAATCAGTGGTCAAACATTCCACCAGTCAGGCAACCAGTCGATCAGCCAGTCAATCAGCTTGAAATATATCCAGATCTGTGCAATACAAATGACACAAGCACGTATAATAACACATAATGACATTATGTACTGTAAACTTGAGTTAATTCTTTTATACTCATTATATTATCGAGACAACTATACAGAGCGATAAGCAGGTTCAGAAGTGAACCTTTGTCCAATAAGAATCTTATAGTACTTAACGTCCCTTAATAAATGCAACATTATTGCAAATATAAATCGTTCTGTTAAATTACATACAAGTAAATTAGGAAATATACTATAATATTGCAGTATACTAATCAAGTCGGAGTTACCAAAAATACACAATAAACGTGGTAGTACAATAATTATATCCTATGATACAAATAGGAAACTAATATATAATTCACATACCTCTGCAGCTGGAGATTGTGAGTCGTTAAAGTAGACTGCTCACTGATAAGACTTCTTGTATTGTACCATTTTGCTCTATGGTGAGGTAATTTATACACTGACTATGTAACCCTACATTGTCTGTGCGCTTGAGGAATATTGGTTTTCCCATCGTAAGCACTTGGCTCGTGCAGCATAGGATGAACCGAACTCACTGTTTCAATATAATATGTGATATACATAAATCACCCTCGGGTAATGCAGTACACAAAAAACAAAACATGATTACATGTATTTAATATAAATAAAACAATAGATTTATACAGTTCCATGAGATTCATATGCTGTAGTGGTGGACTAATATTTTTTCTTCTTCATTTTTACCTACTTTAATATATGTAGCTTTTCATTATGCTATAATTTTTTTATACACCATTGATCCATAAACATAACTATTTATTGTACAACATATTTTGTAAATTCTAATTTTGTTCATATTAAATTTAAAGTAGTAAGATTGGTGTTCTTGTTCATATTAAAATTGAAAATAGGAATAATAGTGTTTTAGAAATGGATGTGAATATTGTAAAAACAAAAGGGCAGAATATATTGTTGACTGAAAGTGTATTGAATGCTTAATGTAGTTATTACCTGTCACTTTTTTGAAAATTTATTCTTGTAACACCAGTGTATAAAAAACATACTCACCATTTTCATTAGAATGTACATCAAACTGAAATTACTGCAAAAACTTGGGCCTTTATTACACATCCACTATTGATTTTTCCAATCCTATTAAATTAAGGTGTGCTTCATAGAGTGCTAAATCGGATGAAGTGTTGACAAACATTTACAGTTATGCATGTATGCCATTGAGCAAATCCAAATGCAAATCGTATGAGAAAGCCTTCGTTATCATAAACAAGGCATTGTTTTTTTTTCACATCAGAATGATGAAAATTTGTACACAGGCATTGCAGAAATCGGAGACTGCTTGTAAGCAAAAACAATCTGGAAAACAAATAGAAGTATTCAGAACTTGCTTCACTGTTCCAGTTGCTGGACGAAGATTTTTTTTTATGATAAAATGTGTGAATTCATTGTGATGACAGTTCACTTTTGTATTCTCAGGATTATCACTGTATATACCACAAGTGTCCTGAAAAATGAAATAATTTCTCAGTGTTGAGCCCCCATTTTGTACAAGTCTCAGGGCTAACTCTGCAGGCAGATATGATTATATACTAATAAACATTTTAGTTTGATTTGGAGATCAATGCGGCAAAAAGTACAGAAAGTGTACATGCACCGAGTGACAAAGGGTATTAACTTACCTGCCATAGCACGACATGTCACACTAAAAAAAATGGATTTTACTCCAAGCCCACTGGCATTGTCATATTTCGAAAAACATGATTTTTAAGTAATCATCAGGAAACTTAAAAACAAAAAAAACAAAAACACCACTTTAATATATGCCCATAACATGCATTTTACTCCATGTATAAAATGCAAAGCATGATTATTTCAGTCATTGGAACATTAAGTGTGATTCATTTAATTGTGAAGCAATAAACTATCAGAGAAACAAGTAAACCCCAGCAAAAATAAATCTCAGAACTCCTGGTTGATGGAGATTTACTTTATGAAGCACAGCAGCTACAGGAAGCATCTAATTCTATGCAAACAACATATTGACATCCATCATTCTGGAGTGTACAATATCTCTCTGAATAGCAGCAGCACCTGCATGTAACATAATCGATACATTGACTTGAATATTCAGATTAATTCTTTATTATTATTCGTTATCTTAAACTTGTCAAAATAATAACTATTAACTGACCTATGCTTTTCAAGATATTTTTAGCTATGAAATAGATTGATTGAAAGACAATAATAAGCACACGCTTGTGTTTGCAAAGTTGATTTGTGTTTATGAAGCATTAACACCCGTACTGGATTGAGGTATTCATTATTACTGTATTGACTGTAAGGCACCTCTAAACTTGAAAATGTTATATCGCTTCCTGATTAGGGCACTGAAATGATCAGTCCCAATTGTGATGTATATTTATTTTTCTAACGAGACAGATATATCTCGTGATCACAGTGCATCACATACATATCTGACAATGCTGATATTATTGCTGCATAGAACAGCTTTGTTCTGACAAGGATTCGCTTAGAGAATCCTGGAGGGAGGTTGAACAACAGTACCATCAGTCCTTAAGGAGTGCAAACCCTGTCCTGTTTAACTATTGCGAGTAGCAGAGACTACATCTAATTAAACCTTCATTTTTCCATCCATTGGACTTTAAAATCACTTTCTGGGTCTCAAAATCCCAACAACACTGTCTGGGAATATGGCAGAGTAGTCATCCTGTTTTGCTTTGGTAGGAATGTAGATGCCATTTTCCTTCCTGTTAAATATTAAGGTGACTAAATTTTAGTGTATTTGATTATTCTTGGGATTTAAACTGAACAATAGAAAGATTGTGACTGTTCAAATCTAAAATTTATATCTTTGAAAATGAAGAAGTATGATACCCATTTTTTATGATTTCCATACGTTTTACTGCTGTTTTCTGTTTGAATACAGCTTTAGATTAAAAAAGGAAGGTATACTGATTAAAATGTCATACGAAAGAGCTGAAACAAGGGAACCACATTCATTCACTCAATAAGATTTAAATCCCACTGTGTCATCAGTAGTTTGAGGAGTAAGAATCAAGTTATGATGCTTGGACTTGATCTAAACCTGTATCCAAATTATCATTCCTCCATCAAATACATTACCCAATCACATTCACATTAGGAAATAGTTCTGCTACCTCAAGAACACAGCCCTTGGATTCAGAATCTCTGGATTTATATTTTTTCAGTTAGCAATCCAGTAGTCATTTTTGGTAGTAGAAAGTAAATCAAACAGTCATATTTCATAGTGTATACAATATTTTTGTCTATTTTGCTGAAATTTCTGATATTTTTGCAAATTATCACTTCATATGAAAACATGCATGCAATTAGTAACACCATATTTACATCGATATGGTACTGCAGTACAGCTATTTTCGTTTACAAATTTTCCTATCTTTTTATAATACATTTATAAATATTACCAGTATATATTTATTGTTTTGTTTTGTTAATCTGAATGAGGGAGTTCCTTTAACTCCAGCCTCTTCGATTCAGCAGTTGATCTCATGAATCTTGGTCATCTCTATATACACCCTTTGCAGATCGTCTTCCTGCCTCATTGATTACCACTTTATTGTCTGTTACATCAGCAGATAAAGATCTTGGAAGTCAAACACTTTCTAATTCAGTGGCAGAACAGAGAGTGGCTAGTGTTTGGATTCTGTTGGAATTTAAACCCCACAACCACAGGTCACAATCTGTTCATATGCAAGTTGTCAGGTTGGGTGCCGTACTTGCCGACTTTGAGATGATCAATGGCAAAGTGGACATGACAAGGGAGGACCCATCATATTAACCTCTTAGAAATTAAGCCAATGCTCAAGTCCTCCTATGCTTGGCATTACCATCTTCATTCGAAAACATTTTTAATAATGTCAGATAATTCATTGGCGGAGTTCTTTTGACCCTACAGGGTGCTTTTAGGTTGAGGATAGATGCTTGGCATATCCTCCTTATGTTAATCTGATTAGGTAATGTATTTTTGATGGGGAACAGAAATTGTATAGTATGTTATGTTTCTTTGAAAATACTTATCCCTTCTTGCAATGCAAGCATCCTGGGGATATGTGAGAAAGCTGTCAGTAGCTTTCTTTGGGTCAGTGGTTCTTACCTGGGTTGCCCAGGTTTTTCCTCCACCTCTTATGATGGCCACCCTATATTGCTTATCTTGCAGAGAAATGGCGTTAAACCCCAAAACATCAACAACAAGCATCCTGTCTCAAACAATGCTCAAATTGAAACTGATGACATCCTGCATGTAGAGTGCAACCTAACGTGTTATGGGGAGGTAATCTGTAAGGGTTACTTCCCTTTGCCTATGCTACAGTAGACAGACATTTTTAAGTCTTTGGGAGGATTGGATTTAGGAGGTGGCAGAAGTAATTCCCAATGTTAATGTGATGGGGGTAAGTATTATTGGAGGAAAATAATTGAAAGTAAAATTTCCTGTTTTGAACTTGTCTGATGCTGTGTACACAAGCAAATTCAAAATCTATTGTATACATGTACCTTGCTTTTGGCATAATTTCATTGACTGCATATAAATTTAATATTGATAATCATGTAGGTATGTTGGAGATCTCATCAATATCAGGTCCTTTCTTTTCTTCTTGAATAATCATTACTCTTTGAAAACTTTCAGATGTCCTTGAAAATATCTTAAAAATCCTTGCAAAACAGTTCTTGGGTTGGGTGAACTACATTGATGCCAGGCATATTAATATCTTTCTGTAGAGTTTGTGGCATACAAAGTATGTTGCTGACTTCTTCCCAATTGTGGTAGAGTAGTGGTCTGAATTGGAGCTTTAATAAATGTTATGTAACATTCACTATGGTACTGGAGAAATGTTTCTCTTCTTTTAATGCATTTTCTGGATTCTCAGGTGACAAGTTTTGATTATATATTTCCAGGAATGCAGGAGTTTGGGTATTTCCTTTAATTTACTGATTGGATATGCCAAAGATGTTCTACCAGACTATGTGAAGAAAAATAAAATTGGAGGGGTTGTGACAGATTTCTCTCCCTTGAGATTGCCTCTACAATGGGTCAAAGATGTTGGTGATGCCCTGCCGAAATCTGTTCCTTTTTGTCAGGTAAGTCATATAGTGGATATAACCATTCAAAGTTCAGTTACGTATCACAGTTTATTTAAAAATAATAAGAAAGACTTTTTATTTTCAGAGCCTGATTCAGTTATAGTTGTAAACTGATCCACCTTGAGGCCCTCTATTATGTAGATATATAATACAAGCAAATAATATGTTTACACACATGCACATAAACACACACACACACAAGCAGATGCAGAATACTTAAACAGCTGTTTACATAATTCTACATTGCTGCAGAAATGAAAATGAAAAAAGGGGAGTTGGGTGGTGTAGCTTGAACTTTAATAAGTACACCATATTTTTAAAATTTATTTTGATGATTGTTGTTGTTGTTGTTATAGGGTTTAACTCCATTTTTCAGCACAAGATAGGCTATACATGGCAGCCAGTATAAATGGTGGAGGAAGAATCTGGGAAAATCCCAGAAAGAACCACTGACCCATGAGAAGCTACTGGCAATCTTTCTCACACACCCACATTGGTCGAGCCTGAGACTCGAACCCACGCAAACAGAGGTGAGATGACAGTGATCCGTAACAGTGAGCACTTTAGACCACTCAGCCACTTGGGGCCCCTATTTTGATGATTGCGTTCATCTAATCACCTATTGTAGAAGAATAGATACTTGGAGCACACTTAATTTTGGCAGTATTATTTTTGTCTAACCTGAGTAAGCATGGTTGTTACTTTTCTACTGGTAGCAGTATTAACAATGTTAAAGTTGTTAAAAGTCACATATCTTCTATGTCATTTACTCCATTCAAATCAGATTCTGTGATATTATCACAATGGGTTTAGTATATATGCAGGGAGTTCCTATTCTTCTTGTTTTGCCTGCTTTTGTAGGAGAATTGCTACATTGTAGAAAACAATGTTAAAGTTTTGAGAGTCACATTTCTTCACATTCAGCTGACACGTTTGAGTAAAGTTACTATTGGTCTAAAATTGTTATGCTTTCTATGCCAGGGCATCCTGCCTTGTCTTAAATGCCTAAGCAGAGAGCTTTATTCATTATTGTAAACAATGTTACAGTTTTAGAAAGTTTTGTATCTGTTTCATTTCTTTTTGCATATCAGTTGTTATGCTTTCTATGCCAGGGCATCCTGCATTGTCTTAAATGCCTAAGCAGAGAGCTTTATTCATTATTGTAAACAATGTTATAGTTTTAGAAAGTTTTGTATCTGTTTCATTTCTTGTTGCATATCAGTTGAACCTTTGATGTAATATTATGACAGGTCAAAAGTTTATTTCTGATTTGCTAGGAGTATATGTCTTGCATGTATCACCTGCTTTTTAGTAGAAAGTATGTTTGATCATTATAAATAGTGCTTAAATTTTGTGAAAAGTTTTGAAAATTGTAAACCTTCAACATCAGTTGCTATATTTAACTGAAATTTTGGGATTATTTTATTATAGGTCTTAAATTGCCCATTTCACATGTTGCATCATGGTCAAAAGTTAAAGTTTTGTTTGAAAGTTATGTTCTCACACTCAGTCACATCTGAATCCAGAGACTTGACCACACTTTTTTAAATCTTTACTGTGCAACAAATATTGAAATCAGTCAGATTTCTGCATTTGTTGTTGTTTAACTGTCTCGCTTAGGGCAAGATAGGCTATACATGGCAGCTAGTATTTTGTTGGAGGAAGTACCTAGGAAAACCCCAGTAAAAACCACTGACCCTTGGGAAGCTACTGGAAAGCTTTCTCATGTACCCACCTTGGCTGAGCCTGAGACCTCAAACCCACATGGACAGAAGTGAGATGGCAGTGATTGATAAAAGTGAGAGCTTTTGACCACTCTGCCATCTGCGGCCTCCCACTGCATTTGTACATCATGAGTATGATTTCCAAGTTTGGAGTAACATTTAGGACTCAACATGTTTGAAGTTCTGTGATGGTGGATGGTTCCTGAAAGTTCTTATTTAATGATAGCAGGGTTTGCATGGTCATTAAGGGTCATCGAAAGTTACTGAGAAATAAACACCTCATGACAAGTCCTTGAGAGTCATTCATTTTTTCACCCAGTATAAGGTCTTTGAAAGTCCTTGAATTTGAGAGATTTTGTCTGAATAGAAAATAAGATGGAAAAATTTTGCTTTCAAGACAATTTCCATCATCTGCTAGCCATTCCGCCATTAATTGGAAGTAATCAGATATTGTGCATGATGTCCCAGTCACATGGTGTTATTAACTCATGTCCACTCCTTTGCTTCACACTTTTCCACCAAGCAAGGATTGTTCATTTGAGGAGTGCATGTAATGAGTGATCACCGCAAATGCTTGGAAAGTGTACTGTACATAACCTGCATTTATAGAGTGAAATATACATGCAGGTATATGGTAAACACTACATGTACAAGCTGCCCAATTCAGCCTCGATTTTTCCTTTTTAATCTGTGCATTACCAGTGAATTTCTCAAATAAGTTAACATTAATATTTTCTATGATTCTGTGTTCTGTTTACTTCTTTGAATAATTGTTAGCTGGTATAGTGTACATGTTTTGAGTTAGCAAAAATAGGGAGTACAGTGTGACCCCGCTATAACACGGTAGTTGGGAGCAATAGAACCCGACTGTGTTATAGACCGAACCGTGTTATAAGCAACCAGGTCAGTTAGCAGAAGAAAATGAAAAAATGTGCATGGCGGGGGAGGTAATAATGCGGACGCAAAAATACATGCTTCATTGGCACAGTTTTCATCTTAAATCGATGCATATTAAATGAGAAATACACTGTAATGAAAACAGAGAAGGCATATATAATATTTTACTTTATTCAGAGAACCTCGCATTGGTACATATACGTGTATACTGTTTATATATACATGTCTAATGCATATCAATGAATAAAGTATCAACACCGTGTACTCACCCGCGAATCATGTCACAGACATTGAATCCACAATACAAGTAATTCCATCGAAAATATGCACACACAGAGATTTAAAATATTCTGTAATTTTGTCACAGGTCATATAGGTCTGAATTCAGTGGAAAAAATAGCACAATCACGTAACGAATGATGAAGCACATTTACTTTTAAGTACGTCCGAAGTCGGTAAAAATTTACGTTTTAAGCCCCCGTCGGTAGAGTTCGTAAACATAAACTTTTTTCCTGTAAAAACGAAACTTTCATGGTACAGTAAAAATGTTCCAGTCATGTTGGAAAATGAAACAATCCATCAGATTCCGTTGCTTTTATTTAAGTTTGGTAATGACTTCCTTTGAAGAAAGGTTCTTTGTTTTTATTGAAGATTGTAGTCGGCTTTCTTTGATGCAGGATCTATGCGTTATTGAAGTCACCGCTAAAGGACAGCTTTGGAGAACCAAAGACATGCCTGTTTCTTATTGTGGCGGCAACATCAAAAAATTGTATTGCATGATTGAGACTGATTTTTTTTCCCATTTGCTTAGTACGTTTTCATAACAATCGGTGTCTCAAAAGTAATGTTTTCTTTGAAATTTCAGCTGCTATTTTATCTGGGTACATTTTTCTTTTTTTTAAATGACTTGGCCGTTGTATGGTCAATTGTAGTTTCTCCCTGCCTATTGAATAGACAAGTGAGAGCTTTTTTTTTTTCTTTTTTGTTACATTTATGGTAGTGGAGTGATGCTGCCTTCCATGCATGCATCAGAAATTTAAAGAAAGGGTCAATTGACGATAGAGATGCAGGTGTTCTGGTCTGATGACAGGGATTACTACAGAAAATGTAATTGTTCTGAAGGATTTAATTCTGCGTGAAAAAAGAGGAATTTTACTTACCATCCACATACAAATGTCAGTCTATGTGAATATATTAATTACTAGCGAGCGGCCGATAGATTATGAGATAATGCCTCGTCCGGTTGATTGCCGCTACCAGAAATGTAAATTTGAAAAAAAGCGGATATCTCAAAACATATACAGTATTCATGCTAGATGTCAACATAAGCGGATTATGATATAACAATGCACTGTTAAGATGGTTTGTCAATATGGACAAAGAATTTGTTTATGTAACAACAGATAAATTTCAGTGCATTTTATATCAACTTTACAGCTTCCTTTCATGGGGCCTCTGAATTTCTCCACTCCAAACCAATGGTTGTATATACAAGTTTAAACAGCCAACAATGTCGTCAAACAAAAAATCGCCAGATGGTCAATGTTCACTCTAAGGTGTGCGGCCGTGCAGCTCATTAGAAAATGCCTCGCAGCAGTTTCAAAATTCCGTGCACAACTTTTGGTAGCAAATACATATGCCGCGCAGCAGTTTTAAAATTCTGCACACACAGGAAAAATATTAGAGGGAACGTTGCAGATGGTACATTTTGCCGCCAATAAGGGAAAAAAAAATCGCAATTTGTGACATTGGCGAAGCTTTGAGTGATTCCTGAAATTTTTTTTACATGTTATTTTTTTGTACTTTTAAGAAGAAAACACAATTTTTTCGTGTATGAGAAAAATGCATATAAAATTTAAGTAGTCACGCCATGATCGTCTTGTATTATTCATACGCGATGTCTTCCCTAAAATGATAATAAACCTATTTTTTTATATTTTTTTTCATACTTTTAAGAAAGAATTTTTATTTTTCATGTACGAGAAAAATACATGTATATGAAATTTTGGGAGCCACACCACAACCGTGTTATATCCGAATTCGTATTATAACGGAGTGTGCTATAGCGGGGTCACACTGTATCAATGACAGCAGCTGGCATCCTTGATAATTTGACTAAAGACTATTTCTAGTTAACCATTTAAGCCTGCATGATACGTACTCAATGTGTTTATAGCCTTCATTGTTTAATTTGTAGACGTCATTGCATTTAAGTTTGATTTTTTTCATTTTTTTTATCCTTGGTAACAACTCATGTTAACTTCCCTTGTCATGCAGTCTACCTTGGTAATATTGTAAGAGTGCATAACTTAACACAGGTTCCAAACCATTTCTATGAGCAACAGCATAAGTACAGTATGTGTCACGAAAAATGAACTGATTTTGGTTGGTTGGGGGGGGGCAATAAATTTCCAAATTAGTAATGTGTAAAATATTGAGTTGGTAATTTCTTTATATAATCATTGTGAACATTTACTAAATGTACTGATGCAATCTAGCTCATGTTTGTTTGAATATTCCAACAAATTTTGTGGGTTTTGTGTGTTCTGGGGGTTAATTGTGGGTTTTGTGGGCTCTATTGGTTGTGGATTTTGTAGGTTTCATCAGAAGTATATAAGGCGTTGTGGCTGCCTGTGGGTAGTCAGCCAGCAGCCCTCAGACTAGTCACATAACGGTTATTGTGAGTTTAATTAATTTTTTTATTTTGTTTTGTTTAGTTTATTATAGAGTTATGTAACTTGAAGCAATTTTTGGACAGTACATTTTTGTTTAAAGTTTATTTAAGCAGAAAGTAATATTTATTTAAGGAAATTTTCATTCCTTTCTCTCTTTAAAATAATTCTATTCATTTCTAATTTATTTTACAAGCAAACTACATACTATATTCTTTGTTCTTTGAATTCAGTTATATGGTCAAGTGAGTGTTGTCCTTACAGACCAATACTTTTATTTATGTATTAATTTTCTTTATTTAATTATTTTTATGAAGCTAAATACATACCTGAGATATATAATTATAGGTATTGCAAATATAGGAAAAGGTGTCCTCAAAAGTCATTCCACCAGCAAGAAGCATGTGCGGAATTGTAAAATAATGAAATATGCTCAGAACAACACAATCTCGGATTTTATTTCAAATTCAGCCTCACTGTCACCTAAAGTTATGATGAAGCCTGCATCAACATTAGCTTCATATACATCATCAAATGATATATTAAAGTCAGAAATTGTATGGCCACTAAGGAAATGTTATGCTTCAAATGCTAGACTATACCTAGATGAAAAAGTGGGAGAAAAGTGAGAGGAGCAGAAAACGAAAAGCACATCCTCAGCTGGATGACATGTAAAAAAAGTAATGGATGACATGCAACACTTGCTCAAATTGGCAGATGAAAATACTGGAAATGCTGAAAAGGACAATAACCTAAGCCTGTTAAATGCATCCAATTCTCACAGAAAGACAGCAAAAGTGAAACAAGAGACACAGAAGGACTTTGAAAAAGAAATAGAGCAGAAAAAATCTGCTCACTAAATAAAAGAAAGAATCCGGAAAGTGTTGTGTTTTGTTAATATTGTAAATAGGAACACATACAAAAACTACAGAGGATTGTTTCTTTCTTTCTTATGAATACAGTGTTACGAGTCTATGCTCTTAAAATAAGTAACAGAAAAGAGTGAAAGACAACAAGCTTTGTAAAATTTAACAAATAATTTATTTGCCAGAATACAAAGTGAAAATGAGAAAAAGAACTTATGGTATTACGAATTAAATCCCAAAATAATCCAAGAATGACAGACACAAGTCCTAGTAATTTAAAGTCCTCAATAAAATTCAGTACAAGTCCCAAAGAGGTCCAAAACTGAAGGTGATGACATGTCTGTTATAGCCTATGGAGTGTTGATGTGTCAACAGTCTTCTGTTGAATCACAGTAATATAATTCCAGGTTTGAATATACTATAAATTCCAGTGCATGTCTTCATCCAAGAATTTTATCAGAGCACTTTTTTATTTCCAGAGAAAATAATCACTTGAATTCAATAATTTGAAGAAAAGAAACTTCAGCCTAAAGTGGTCACAACATAATAAAACTTGAAGGTGCTAGATGTTAAAGCATGACTGACTAAATCCTCACAATCACAAGATTATATAGTTCTTTACTTGACCTCAGGTCACAATTTGCATTTTCTAAGAAAAAACCTGTTACCTAATGGAAAATAACCTTCTAGAATGATCTGATGAACCTTGTTTACTTACAACACAATGACCTGTAAAATTCACTTAGGAAACTCCAAAATCCCGACCCAAATAAACATATTTACTCCTTGTTTTCCTGAATAATAATCCTGATATTAAGCTCATACACAAAGAGAATAATTTAGCTATGTATTAGTTGTTGACATAAAATGAAAAAAAAAAGCCAATCATGTCAAGCAGAAATGAACTCAATTTTGGACAAGGTCCAGCATACAATCTTACATTACAATACCATATAATGAAATAAAAAAAAATTTCAAAGCTAACAAACAAATAATTAAATTAAATATACATAACACTTCCCCTCATAGAGAAAAGAAAGATTTATACAATAAAGCTTTCTTTTTACAGTAAGTTAAATATACATGTGGTAAACAAAAACATGAGATGAAATCTTATGAATAACACAAAATATACATGAAACAGTATATTTCTGTGCATGTGAAAGTGCATCTGCTATTAAATTTTCTTTTCACTTGATGTGCCTGATGTCAATATTATATTCCTGCAACAACAAACTCCACCGTAATAATCTCTGATTTTTTTTTTTCATCTTGCCGATGAAAGTAAGGGGGTTGTGATCATGAAACACGATAATCGGAGGAGCTGAATTAATGTAGTCTTCAAAGTGTGTAATGCCAATATCAAAGCCAAACCTTTCTTCTTGATGGTGGAATAATTTCTCTGGTGCTTGCTTAATTTCTTAGAAAAATAGCACACTGGATGATCTACACCATTTTTATCTACTTGAATCAATACTGCTCCAACCCCAACATCACTTGCATCAACAGACAGTTTAAATGATTGACTGAAATTTGGAGCTGTAAGAACTAGTGTACTCTTAAATATAGCCTTTAACTTATCAAAAGCCTCCTGACATTTTTCAGACCAAAGAAACTTGGTTTTCTTGCTCAATAAATTTGTCAGGGGTTCAGCAATTATAGAAAAATTGTAAAAAAAATTTCAGATAGTATCCAGCCATACCCAAAAATCGCATCAGTTGCTTTTTACTGATAGGCACAGGGAATTCAGAGATAGCCTTGGCCTTAGCATCTATAGGTTTAACTTGTCCATGTCCCATGATATGTACTAGAAAAGTTACACAAGCATGGCAAAACTCACTTTTGGAAATTAATTGTCAAATTTGCATCGGTGAGTCTGTCAAAAAATTTCTGAATTGTCGCTAAATGATCTTTCCAGGTGTCATTGTAGATGGTGACATCATCAATGTAAGCATCACAATTATCTAGACCACATGTAATCATGTTCATTAAATGTTGAAAAGTACTAGGCAAACCTTTCATCCCAAAACAGCATCACTTTATATTGATAAAGTCCATCTGGAGTCTTGAATGCCGAAATTTCCTTTGCCTTTTCCGCCAGTGGAATTAGCCAAAATCCTTTCAGAAGGTCAAATTTGGTGACATACTTTTGCATTTCCAATGTTATCAATGCAGTCATCGATTCTTGGTAATGGAAATGAATCTGTTTTAGTCACACTGTTCACCTTTCTATAATCATTGCACATGCGGAAAGTATTATCTCGTTTCAGAACAAGTATACATAGTGAACTCCAGTCACTTTACTCAGCTTGATGAAATCATTCTCCAGCAAATACTGAATTTCATTTCTCAAGCATTCATGTTTGAGAGGGTTCATCCTGTACAGGTGTTGTTTCACAGGTGTGGAATTTACAATTTCATCGTCATCGTAGATTTTATTTGTTCTTGTAGGAACAATTGGAAAAAAGGACTCATAATCAAGTAATAACTGTTTCAGTTCATTCTTTTCTTGTTGTTGCAAATGTATAAGTTTCTGGTCCAGATTATTCAGAATTTCTGAATTCTGAAGACTTGTTACTCCAAAGTCAGTATAGTCTGATTGCATTCCTTCGCTTAAAACCTCAGTGTGTGGGACAGGTACAACTAAATTAATTGCATGATTTACCTGGCTCTCTCTCTCAACATACTCCTTTAACATATTTATATGGCAAAGTTGTTTTTTGTTTTTGCCACCCAGGAGTATTTATGATATAATTTAAATCATTTACTTTCTTTTCAACTGTGTAAGGACCTTAATACTTAGCCTGAAGAGGATTTTGTGGTATGGGCAAGAGAGACAGTACTCTATCAGCAGGCTGAAAACTCCTTTCCTTCGAGTTTTTATCATTCCTTAATTTAATTTTTGACTGAGTAGAGTGCAGATTAGTTCTTGCAACCTCACAAGCCTTTGACAACTTATACTTGAAATTGGAAACATAATCAAGAAGATTAATTTCTGTATCTTCATTAGAAAGAAGCTTCTCTTTTAACAACTTAAGTGGTCCACGCACAGCATGTCCAAAAACTAGTTTAAAGGGACTGAATCCTGAAGATTCTTGAACTGATTCCCTAACAGCAAACAATAGTAAATGAATGCTTTCATCCCAATCTTTACCTGTGTCAAAACAATATGACCTAATCATATTTTTCAAAGTTTGATGAAATCTTTCTAAAGTCTTTGGCTCTCAGGGTGATAGGCAGAAGACTTGAATTGTTGGATGCCTAATTCTTACATAACTTGTGGGAAAATTCCAGACATAATATTTGACCCTTGATCAGATTGGACAGATTTGGGAAGGCCAAATTGAGTAAAAAAAACTTTATCAAAGCTTTTACTATTGTTTTAGTTTTAATATTTCTCAAAGGAATTGTCTCTGGGAATCTTGTTGATGCACATATTATGATCAACAAATATTGGTTACCTGACTTGCTCTTAGGTAAGGGACCGACACTACCATTATTCTGCTAAATGGTTCGTCAAATGCAGGAATAGGTTGCAGATGAGCCTTAGGTATCTTCTGATTGAGTTTTCCTACCATTTGACATGTATGACAAGATCTGTGGTATTTACAAACATCACTTTTAATTTTTGGCCAGTAGAAGTTATTCGAGATCTTGTGACAAGTCTTATTAATCTCTAAATGACCAGCCAAAGGTGTTTCATTTGCCAGACTAAGAATTTCCTGCCTGTATGATTTCGAACTAAAATTTGATAGTTCACTGACCACTCATCACCAGCAGGAGCCTCGGGTGGTCTCCATTTTCTCATAAGAATCCTATTTTTAATGAAATAACAAATGGGTACTTCAGTGGCTTCAGTTTCACTAATGGCTATTACCCTTTGATTGATCCAAGAAGTAAAAGTGACCTCATCAAAAGCCTGACCAATACATTTGTCAGCTAAAGGAATACTTCTGATCAACATCAGTCTCAAGAGCTTTCTTTGCCATAGCTCTAGTAACCGCACAAGCTGGGTATAAATCAGGGAATTCTTTTTCAATAGGATGAACTTTCTGATCCAAACAAGGCTTGTCAGTTACAAGTGGATTAACCACAACTTTATCTCCAGCTTGGTCATTGCCTAGTAATAAATGAATGCCCTCAATGGGTAAAGAACTCACTGTTCCGACTGTCACAGGTCCTGAGACTAAGTCTGATGACAAGTTTACACAATGGAGAGGAACATTAACAAAGTCACACTCTACTCCGTGAATGAGAATACTCTCATTAGAACAGGACTTCTCAGAAAAAGGCAAAGTACCTGATAATTGTTACATATATGTAATTAAATTGCTTGTGTGTTAGTTTTAAAATTCTTTTTTTATTTTATTTTTGTTTCATTACATTTTATTGTAATGATTATTTTCACGGGATTCGATATTTTTTCAAGTAAATTCTGTTTGTATAGAACGCAAAAGGTGTTACATTAGCACTATTTTTAGCTCACCCTGGTTCATAGAATTATAATTATCGAGTGTTAATGATTGGCTATTTCCAAGGTCATTTCGGCCCATGTATTAACTGGATTGTAAACAGCCTTTCTATTTTATATATTTTCAGTGTAAGAATTTGGTACTTAGATAGGGCTATTCTTGCATACGTGACAAATGGCATTTTATTTTATTGCGATGATCAAATTAGTAAATCACGCAGCCTATCACGTGGAGTACCATGTGACCTAAAATTGAGCCTTAAAACAGCCAATTGGTATTAAATTTATTCAGTTGTATTTTAAACCTTAAGGGCTCAAGAGGTTTCTAGTTGTTGCCAGTTTGAAGTTCTTTTGGTTTTGGAATTTAATAATTTATTCTCTAGAAAACAAAACAAGTGTACCTTTTTATAAAAAAATTCTGGGAGAAAGAAATTCAGTGGAAATTTATTCTGGAGTTATACGGAAACATAAACTGTGATTCAATCAAGGATTTGTTACCACCAGTACAATGGTCTCATCTGTAACATAAACTGTGATTCAATCAAGGATTTGTTACCACCAGTACAATGGTCTCATCTGTCGTCATGGCCTCCATATTGGAATTTCATCAAGATTCGAACCAGGATTTTGTTAGAACTGTTTAGTGATAGGACTTGTATTTTTCATTCTTAGGATTAAATTTTGGATTATATTCACAAACCGTAAGTCCTATTTCCAATTTTTACATTGTTTTCTAGGGAAATAAATTATTTTGTTAAAATATACAAAGCTCGTTGACTTCACTCTTCTCTTGTTATTTTTGTACGAACCTACACGTAACATAATAAATGACTCTATGGAGCTTCTGTGTCCCATAAAATTTTAATCTGGATAGGACTGGCCGAATCAGCCATGAGTGAGATAGAACCCTTCGACATGAATGGTTCATAATTCTCCATAATAAAGTCAGACTGGGGTTTATTAGACCCAACAAATGTATTGCTTTAAATACATGACTGTGACCTTGACCTCTTAGAAATAAGAGCATTTGGAATAGGTCTGTTTCAATTCTGTTGCTTATTTTTGAATTTGTAGTAATCAGAAATAACGTGTCCTTTCTTCTTGCAATAGGTACATGTGGGAAGAGTTAAGGACTTCTCATCAATCTCATCAGAAGGTTGATTTCTAAAAGTTGTGCCAGATTGAGATTTGGAAGGGCTCATATTAGGCTGAAATACTTTTTTACCAGAAGACTGCTGAGTGAAAGACTCATTAACAGAAGAAACTTTATGAGCTAAGGAATACTCGTTAGCAGTACGAGCAGCATTTTCCAAGGTCTAGACCTTATGCTCATCAAGATAAGTCTTAATGTCACCATGGACACAGTTCTTGAACTCATCAACTAATATGAGTTGTCTTAGATTTTCGTAATCCTTATTAACATTTTTAGAAGAGCACCACCTATCAAATTGTCATGTTTTTTCCCCATTGATTGTCTAGAATTCCTAAAACCTTGTTGATAAACTTCGGGGACTAACTCATAACCCCTCAGGATATATTCCTTAACCAGATCATAATCAGCACTCTGCTGTAGTGACAGTGAAATGTAAATATCATGAGCTTTGCCAGTAAGTACACATTGTAATAATAGAGTCCAGGTACTTTCTGGGCCACTTCAGAATTTCAGCAGTTTTCTCAAAATGAACAAAATATTGATTTACTTCTTTTTCCTGTAAAGGGGGTACTAACTTGATATTTCTTAAAACATCAGAAGTGGGGGAGTGTTTTCCACTTGCCAGCTCTAATTCTTTTAATCTAATTTGAAATTCCCTTTCTTCATTTTCTCTTTGTATTTGCATTACCTATCTTCTTTTTCTTTCTGCAATTGACTTTCTTTCTCTCTTGTCTCTTTCTCAAATTGCATTTGTCTTTCATCTTTCTCTTTCTGAAACTGCATTTTGCTCACTTCCCTCTCTCTTTCCATTTGTATCATTTCTATCTGAAACTGAACCTGTCTTATCTCCTATTCCAATTTTTTTTAGCTGTACTTCCATTTTCAAAATTTCCAACCACTCCTGGTTAGGATTCAAAACAAACTTCTCTACTATAGAGGATATTGTGAAACGCTTGTTGATTTCACTGAATATTTCTAAAATGTGAAATAATACTTCGGATTTTAAAATACTGAAACTGGGGGAGTTTAAATTTCAAAAACAAAGTTTTTTTAAATATTTTAGCAAAATTTGTATCCCGGACTGGAAAATGAAAACTGGTCCTTGAAAAGACAGTCCTGTGAATGGCAAGGTCTGGTGATATTGGCATTGTTGTCATGAACAGTGCCATTGTTTAGTGGTTAGGTTTTTGAAAGTCTTAGCAGTCAACTGCATCTTTGGGAAAATATTCATTTTGGATTTACACTGAGTGGGACAATGTTTTGTATTTATTTAAGATTCTAATTAGATAATAATTGATGGTCAGGTGTGGAAATCACTGTGTAACTGAATGTTTGTATCAATTACTGGCAAATGAAATGTGCATAAACACTAGCTTCCTAAACAAAATAATATTTAATGCAATTTGGGCAAAATGTTGCTTTTTGATACTGAAGTAACTGGGATATTTAAGAATGTACTCAAATATCATGTACCAAACTGTGTGGAAGTTGTTGTTGTTGTTATAGGGTTTAATGCCGTTTTTCAGTACAAGATAGGCTATACATGGAAGCCAGTATTAGTGGTGGAGGAAGAACCGGGGAGAACCTCGGAAAGAACCACCTACCCGTGAGAAGCTACTGGCAGGCTTTCTCACATACCCACATTGGCCAAACCTGAGACTCAAACCCACGCAGACAGAGGTGAGATGGCAATGATCCGTTGCGGTGAGCGCTTTAGACCACTCGGCCAATCGGGGCCCTTCTCTGTGGAAGAAGACTCTGGTAAAATAATATCCAGTACCAAACTGTATTTTTAGTTACAAACTCAAGTTGAATTAAAATGAATGGTCTCTCTTAGTGAACATTCAGACAGAAATAATTTATGCCACAAAAGTAGCAACAGCAGCTACTACAAGAACTAGCTCTACTAATGTTGTTATTATTATTATTATTACTATTATTATTATTACCAGGGCCCAGGGTGGCAGAGTGGTCTAAAGCACTTGCCTTTACCGATCACTGCCATCTCATCTCTCTCTGCATGGGTTTGAGTCTCAGTCTTGGCCAGTGTGGGTATATGAGAAAGCATGCCATTATTTCACATGTGTCGGTGGATCTAACTGGGGTTTTCCCAGATTCTTCCTCCACCAGATATACTGGCCACCATGTATCACGTGCAAAAAAGTAGTGTTAAAAACTAAATAATGATATCATCATTATTGTTATTGTCATACTGGCATCACATTTTAATGAGTGAGGTATTTCCACTTTCAAGGCAAAACAAAAATGTAATTATTGGTGCATTGATACAAAAGTCTAATGCAATAGTATATAAACAAACAATGATAACTAGAGTTAAAAGAGAAACAGTTCATGTTATAAATGAATGCAGCAACCTTAATACTTATTCTTGTCATTGTCTGATCAAATTATTCATATCAGAATTAGATAGAAATAATAAGAAAACAGGAAAGGGAAATAAATTTATTGACTTTTCAAACAAGTTGATGTGAACTTATAACATTGCCATGTAATAATTCATGACAACATTCTCTTAACATCTCTGGAGTGTTACGTGTAGGCTCGTACAAATGTAACAGAAGAAAAGAGTGAAGTCAACAAGCTTTGTATATTTTAACAAAATAATTTATTTCCCTAGAAAACAATGTAAAAATTGGTAAATAGGACTTACGGTTTGTGAATATAATCCAAAATTTGATCCTAAGAATGAAAACACAAGTCCTATCACTAAATAGTTCTATTAGAATCCAGGTTCGAATCTCGACGACATACAAATATGGAAGGCGATGACGTCAGATGTGGTCCAATGTACGAATATCAACAATTCCTCAATTGAATCACAGTTCTTGTTTCCGAATAATTCCAGAATAAATTTCCATGAATATCTTTCAAAACTTTTTATAAGAAAGTCAACTTGTTGAGTTTCCAGGAGAATAAATTATTAAATCCAAAAATCAGATGAAAAACAAACAATCTGGCAACAAATAAAAATAACACCTTGTTCCTTCAAGATGTTAAAACGACTCTGCCAGAAGAATATTAAGAATGCGTATTTAAACCCCCAAAACATCATTTCAAGTCTCACGAGATGGGTCATGTGGTCTCTTACTACAAGAAATCCATCACGTATGCCAGTGTAGCCCCACTTAAAAACCAATAATTAAATAGCGTTGTTTACATATGGTGATCACGCAAGGAAAGTATGGCCCTGATACTGACCAATCATTTTAACTGCCTGTTTATGTTCTTGCCAGCCCAAGACGAACTAGGTTAACTAAAAATAATTCTCATGTAACACTTTTACGTCTTAGATAAATAACATTTAGTAAAAGAAAATATCGAATTACTGAAAAAGAATTTTGAATCCTTTCAATAATCATTACAATAAAATGTAATGAAACAAAAATAAAATAAAAAAGAATTTCAAAACTAACACACAAGCAATTTAATTACATATACGTAACAGGAGTCATATTTATTTGTGTTGTTGTCTGAATACTTATAGTACATGAACAAAATTGCAATAATTTCATGCCCCAGTATTTATAGGTCATAAAAAGTTACTTTGCAAATAATTATAATATCCCAAGACTTAGCATTTTCTAAAATAAAAAACATTACCTAATGGAAACTAACATTCTAGAATGATCCTGGATTACACTCAGGAAATTCCAAAACTTAGACCCTAATAAACATATTTACTTGTTCTGTCAGTAATGATCCTGATATCAAGCCCATACACAGAGAGAAAAATTTAGCTATGTATTAGTTGTTTATGAAAAATGAAATTAAAAAAAAAAAGTCAATCAGGTCAAGCAGAAATGAACTCAACTTTTGACCAGCATACCATGTTACATTACAATATCATGTAATGAAACAAAAAATTTTAAAAACACAAAGGGAATATTTTAGCTTGTCTGCTTCCCATTTTTCTGATCTTTACATTCTGTATTTTTGTACCAGTCTAACTATAGTTTAGAGTCTGTTACACATGCTTCATATTAATTAATTAACTGTCAATCAATTGGTAAATGATTAGCTTGTAAAAGAGGCTTACTTGTTCATAGGGCTTCACAATATATATCATCGGATGATTGGAAATGCATGAAGATGCCAGAATGAAACAAGTAAAAACTAATGTACAGGATTGGTGCCTTTACTCGGAAACTTTAAATTCCAGCTTATAATTTTAAAGGTTTTTTTCGTTTTTACACAGTAATATTCATAGGCATGTATTTGTTTTTAAAGGTACAAACATTCATCAAATCCCATGATGGTTTTGAAATCCATTCCGTTTGGGATCGGGCTTTCGACAGCCTCCTCAGAATTTTAACAAACATTATCCCCCCCCCTCCAATATAAAAGATTTATAATCCAAATATTCTACTCCAGTCTCTACTTGAAAATATTTTGCCTTATTGATAAGTTGCCTTTACACATCTGAAGTAAGACAGATTTTCTGTTCTGGAGTCACATAATATCACTAGAAATATTTAATGAAGTTTGATAACATAGTTCAGATAATAGGTGGGGAAATATATTATAATAATTTGAGTAACTTTTCAGGATATTATTATGATTTGAGTAACCCAGACTTGCCAACTCTTATGATTTTGCCTAAGTC
Source organism: Megalonaias nervosa (assembly GCA_016617855.1). Classification (NCBI taxonomy): domain Eukaryota; kingdom Metazoa; phylum Mollusca; class Bivalvia; order Unionida; family Unionidae; genus Megalonaias; species Megalonaias nervosa. The sequence continues at coordinate 2,928 of JAECUM010007229.1, read as the reverse complement.
TTACGGAAACTAGCCTTAAAATATGGACTTAAGGAATGAAAGCACAAATACGATTATTTACTGTAAATTCTGAATGCTGGCTTGTCCGTGTTTGATTCGGATCTGGATTTCATATTAAATTCAGTGGAATTGGTCAGGAAACCAGACTAGCTTTACCAGAGTACCTCAGATGCTTTAAACTGCACATATTTTGTGATGTCAGACATCGGCATGATCAAGAAGCTTGCTTATTTTGTATTTTTTAAATGGCGTCCAACAAGCGAGCGGTCAGGATGAAGGGGGTTTAAAAAGTTTTAATAGTACAGAATAAAATGGGATAAGCTTCTTAGGGGAAAAAAAGCAGGAAGGGCAACAGTTACGTTTATTGGACATTGGGTGTTGATTTGAGTGTCAGATAGCGGGAAAGAGGATTGCTGTTGCTTTTTTTTAAAGAAAGGATTATGTCAAGTTGAGAAATATCAAGAAGCCATTGAGCTCCGTAGGGTTTGGAACTGCAGTTTATGAAACTACTAGAGGTAATTAAGGTTAAAGTAAACTTTACAAACTTTTGTGTTGAACACGATGTTTACCATCGGTTCTTCAGACTTGAATCACCCTTCTTTTGGACTGTTAAATGCATGTTTTCCAGATTGACAATAGCTGTACATTATATTTTGTTACACCTTACTGAAAACTGGCCCAAACTTATGGAAAAAGATAGACTGCCTTACTGAGAAGGTCTTGTTAGGGTTGGCAGGTCTGGTAACCTTTCAGGATATTATTATAATAATATAATAATTTGAATAGCCTTTCAGGATGTGGATCTTTATTACAGGTGGATGCACACAACATTGTACCTTGTTGGGAAACTTCTCCCAAGTTGGAGTATGGTGCAAGGACCATCAGGAACAAAATTCATGACAAATTATCCCAGTTTCTTACAGAATTTCCCCCTGCGATATACCATCCACACAAGGCAAAATCCGAGTCAGAGGTATGATGAGTGACCAGGTATTTGAATAACATTTTGAAATGCTGAAATTTTTGTTTCCCTTTTTCCATTTGAACTAAAGAAAATGTTGACAAGAATACACATCTGAATTCTGTTGGGCTGCTAGTAAAATAAATAATTTCTTTATTATGAAAAATTGGGGGGGGGGAGGTATTTCTGAACAATTAGTTGCTTTTACTCTACCCCAAATAGTGGCTTCAAGAAAACAATATGAAAATTTTTCTGACAATAGCTTTATCAGTTTGTTTCTTGTATAATTATCTTTTATACATGCACTAATTAATTTCAACTTTAATCTCTTTTGTAGAAATATTCATAAATGTATTAATTAAAATTCATGTGATTTACAATAGTTAGTTTTCATAGGTGTGTGTTGCATTTTCCCAAACTGTGCGCAGTACTAGTACTAGGCTTGTGATTTTGATTTGACCAGTAAGGGATTATGTTTCTTTTGAAAAGCTTGTTTCTGATTTACTGAGAGTAGAAAGTCATTTTCAGACTCTGGCTGAGTTTTATGATCACCAGGCCCCTGGGCTCCCATCTCATGATGTGCTGGCAAATTAGACAGTTTGTACTGAGATGTTTGATCTCCAGTTCCCTGATCTCCTGTCTCATGATGTGCTGGCAGATCAGTCTGTGTTGAGTTGTATCATCTGTAGGTCTCTGGTCCAGTGTCTCATGTGCTGGCAGATCAGAGTCTGTGCTGAGTTTTATCATTTACAGGCCCCTGATTTCTTGCTTACGATGTGCTGGCAGATCAGAGTCTTTGCAAAGTTGTATGATCTCCAGGCCTCTGATTTCCATCCTCACGTACTGACACATGAGAGTCTGTGCTGATTTGTTTGATCTCCAAGCTTCATATCCCCTGCTGGCAGAACAGGGTCTGCAAAAAAAATGCAAGCAATTCAGGATGAAGTAAACATGAGAAATACAATAAAATGTTTTCCACTTTTTTGAGCGTAAAACACCCATTTATATTTGAGTAAACAACTGCAGCAATCAGCGTTTGTCTCACTTGAAATAGCAAGCAGTTCATTTAAACACCTTCATGAGTGACATCATTGGTGTCACAGAAATAAAGGTTGGTATGAACATTCTTTGACAACGTTTGCCTTGCTAGTGCTTTGATGTGTTTTGAAAGGAGAGGGACCATGAAAGAAAACCTGTTTTATCATAAAATCAGAATGTCACCTTTTTCTGCTGGTTCAACAGAATAAACTACAATGTGATTTATATACAGCCCTTGGATTGGAAGGCAGCTGAGGCCAGTCTGCAGGTGGATCGCAGTATTTCAGAAGTGACATGGGCAAAACCTGGAACCATTGGCGGATTACTCATGCTGGAGTCATTCTGTAAAGAAAGGCTGAAGTACTTTGCTAGTGATAGGAACAATCCAAACAAGAATGCCCTTAGCAACCTGTCACCATGGATACACTTTGGTAATCAAATTTGTTGTCAATATCATACTGTAAGCTGAAGACAAAAAAGGTATAAAAATGCTTACTGGTTCACTCATGTTAACCTTTGAAAACAGACTGCATTGATTTGAATCCAGTCTGAGTTTAAAAAACAAAAACAAAATAAATAAATAAATTGACCAATCATTGTACTCACACTATTTACAGAACAATTATGCACTCTTGTTGCTGTAGACTCATTTCCATCATTGGGTAGGGGCAGGATGCTGGGAGGAGAAAGGTATGTTTATTTTAGTAATTGCTTACCATTATTTTCAGTTCATTTGAACCAGAAGAACTTGTGCAATGACCTGTTGTCTAGCATCTAACTGACATGATGAGACCGCTCCAGTGGCCTAAGTGGTTAGAGCGTCCGCTACTAATGCAGGAGGTCATGGGTTCTAACCCTGGCAGAGTCATACCAAACACTTATAAAAAAAATGGTACCAGCAGCTGCCTCACTTGGCACTCAGCATTAAG